>OZ057405.1:36635667-36937461 GCA_964056735.1 Allodiplogaster pararmata
ATGCCGGAATTAAGGTGACTCGTGAAGAAGTGAAGAGATTTCTGCATCAAAGTGATACATACACGACCCATTATCCGTCTAGAACAAAGTTCAAAACAGGCCAAATTCAGTCGACGGGGCTTGACAGCGATCATCAAGCTGATCTTGCTGTTCTTATTGATCTGAAGAGGTATAACAAGGGATATTCATACATTCTCGTTGTTGTTGACGTCCTGTCTCGATTTGTGATGTGTGCACCTCTCAAAAACAAAACTGGAAAAGAAACTGCGACTGCTTATAATGGTATACTTTACTCTAGCGGAAGAATTCCGTTCAGACTATACACTGACGAGGGAAAAGAGTTTTTAAATACACATTTTCAAAAACTTTTGAGTGAAAAAGAGATAATACACAAGAAACCAAAGAACCATAATGTGAAGTGCGCGCTTGCTGAGAACGCTGTGAAACGGGTTAAAACCCGTCTGTATCGTGTGTTCTCTGAGAATAATACATATTGTTGGATAGATGTACTACAAGATGTAGTACATGGTTTGAATGTCTCACCGATCAAATCTATCGGAGGCATACCACCCGCTGATGTTAATCATGGAAACATGGAGAAAGTGTGGCAAAAACTATACGGAGAAGAAAAGTATAAAACTCCTCAACATGTGTTTCGTGTTGGAGACACGGTCAGACTTTCCAAGTTTAATACATTGTTCAAAAAAGGTTATAAAAACACCTTCACATTAGAAGTTTTCAGAATAAAAAAATTATTATACAAGGATCCTCCTGTTTATATCATTGAAGACTTGAACGGTGAGGAGATTGACAGTATTGTTTATGAGCCTGAACTCGTCAAGTACGTTCCTAAACAAGAGTTTAAAATTGAGAAAATTTTACGTAAACGGCAGAAAAATAAAAAAACAGAGTTACTGGTAAAGTGGTTAGGTTATCCATCCAGTTTCAATTCTTGGATACCTTCCGGCGATGCAAGAAGAATCCGGTAACTCTTGGCATTTGGGTACCACTTCTTGCTCAAGAGCTTTAGTTGTCTACGTCGCTCAAGTCATGTTAATCTATGCTGTAGTTTCGGTTTCTATATATAACCTAACATTCTCGAATTGTCCTGATAACAAATTGTGGATTGCCATTCTTTCTTCCTGTATAGGGTATCTACTACCATCTCCATCCATCACTCTTAACAAATTATGAAGGACTTTTACTTAACTCTTTTAAGTAACACTCGTAAAGAGGATGTGATTTCTAAATTTCGCGTCAAACTACCTTCTTCAATTACTTTGCATGAGGATTACGAAGTTGCGCTAACAGAGATAATTTACCCAAATACTTTCGACCTTTTGACTGATAGAAGGGAAGATGATAATTTCAATGATAACACGATATTTCTGAAAGATTTCAACGGTAGTGTTGGAACTGTGGCTGTGACTCCATGCTCTTACAAGTCAGGATCCGACTTGGTTGGACAGATAAACTACTCTTTGAATGAATTCTTCAGTTTCAAGTATAATACGAAAAACATGAACATGCTATATTACAACCCATATACGAGAAAATGTGAGAGAGATTCGGCGTTGCCCCAATACAAGACAAGATGCGAGAAGGGAGAGTTAGATGGTATGGACACGTGATGCGAAGAGACGCGACCAACATCGCAAGACACGCCCTTGACATGGAAGTACCAGGCAAACGCCCTCGAGGCAAACCGAAGACAAGATATATGGATACGCTCAACCAAGACCTGCGCCTTGCAAGACTCCACTCGGAAGACGCAACGGACAGATGTTTCTGGAGAGCTAGAAGCCGTACAGCGGACCCTACTCCGACCTCGGCCGGCGCGGGACAACGCTAAGAAGAAGAAGATACGAGAAAATGTGAAATAACTCTACCTGAACAGATTGGAAGAGTAATTTTTTCTAAACGTTTCGCCTATCTTTTGGGTATTAAAGAAACAATAGAACATCAGTCAACCTACATTTCTTCTCATCCTGTTCATGTCGCTAAAGAAATGATGTTCATTTATGTCAATATTGTCGAGATTCAAATGGTTTCTAATGTTTTGTGTCCACTTTTGAAAGTAATAGCCACAAACGGAGAATTGGGTGAAAATATAAACGTTTCATTCACAAGACCTCAATATGTCGCCGTTCGCTACAGAGACTTTGAATACATTACTGTTGATATCAAGAACGACCTTGATGAACATATAAATTTTCATTCGGGAAAGATCTGCATGGTACTTCATTTCAAACCTAAACGTTCGGCAGAGTAGGTATGCATGTACCTTTTAATCCCGACTCTTGTATTGACTGGTACGATGTGTTTATTGAGCAAGCACGTCAGAGTGGTTCAGGATTTCGTGGTTATCCTTATCAGCGTGGTGCTTCTGGTTTGGGTGGTGTTCTTTCAAAGCTATTCAGTTTCATTCTGCCAATAGCCAAATCAGCAGGGAGGTCTATTGCTACTGAAGCTGTGAATGCAAGTGAAAAATTCGTTGATGACATCATTGACGGTAAAAATGTCAAAGATTCCCTAAAGATGCACGGTCGTCAAGCGTATAAAAATTTAGTAAACCGAGCAAACGCTAGACTACAGCAAGGCAAAGGTAAAAGAAAGCGGAAAGTTCGGATAGTCAAAAAGAAAAGTAGAGTCAAGGCTCGAAAGAGGTCAGTAGTGAAACGTCAGCGACACAGAACGGTTCAAAAGTCTCTGAACTCTCTCAAGGATATTTTCTCCAAGTGAAAAAATGGGGAAACTAATCGACCCCAAATCTGTTCCATCTACTCGAAGTGAATTGAGTGTGTTTGAGATACCTTCAACGCAAGTTGCCCTAGAATCCTCAAGATGGCTATCTATACCTACAAGTACTCCAATCAACAACTCTGGACCATATTTGTTCAATTTGGTTGATTCACGACATTTCCTTCAAGTTGGTAAATCCTACATTGCTCTCCGTCTCCGAGTCAAACGACCTACAGGTGCTGATAACGTATTGATTAAGGAGAAGTACGGTTTGATTAATTACATTGGTGCTACTTTCTTCAACCAGGTAACTCTTGAGATAAACAATCAGCAAGTATTTGATTGCAGCAATTATGCTTACAAAGCTTACTTGGAGTGTCTTTTGAACCATAGTACAGATCAAAAGCGAGGTTTCCTTCAAGCCGGTGGTTATTATCAAGATGACGAGGAAGGTTTGGAAAGTACCTAGAATAGCGGATACAACTCCAGAGTTGAGCTTTTATCTAATGATGTTGTGGATCTAGTTGCGCCTCTTCATATTGACCACTTTTCCACTGACCGTTTTCTCATTCCTCACCTCAATCTACAGTTTCGTTTCTATCGTAATTCTGATGATTTTATAACAGAAAATTTCACAACAAGTAAACAATCTGGAATATCCATTGAAGTCGTTTCCATGAAGCTCATGATGCGTGCGGTAGATGTGATAAGTTCAGCTGGTATCGCCTTAGAAAAAACATTACTTTCATACCCTGCAAGATATCCTTATCACAGAACACGTCTACGTGTAATTTCGATACCCGGCGGACGTTCTGATTTTCCATATTCAACGCTTTTCACCGATATTGTTCCGCGACGTATTGTTGTAGGATGTGTAGAGCAGGATGCTTTTGATGGTCATTCGTCCAAGAATCCATTCAATTTTAAGCACTTTAATATTTCGGAGATTTCTATAGACGCAAGAGGAGTTACTTTCCCCGCTCAGCCTCTCAAAATCAACTTTAAGCAAAAATGTTATGCAGAAGCTTTCGCAATGTTTTATGAAAACATTGGAGCTATAAGTGAAAATCGTGACATTGCAATATCTTATAAGCACTATAGGAACGGTTTCACTCTCTTTGCTTTTAATCTTGTACCAACTGATGCTAATAATGATTTTGAACTTGTGCAAAGTGGAACCACTCAAATAGCTTTGAGATTTGCTGAACAAACTCCTCCATCCGGACTACAACTCATAGTATATGCCGAGTATGACGGAATGTATCAAATCGATCATTATCGTAATGTTTTCAATGACCAACAGGTGTAGATATATTCATAACAATTGTATTTCCATGTAAAAGGGATGACTGATGTTGTTTAACGCGGTTGCTTTGTCTAATATAGAGCTAAATAATATTCTGAGGAATTGTCCTGTTACAAGGTTCTATTATCTAGGAAGTTTCCCCTCCGATGCAATTGTTGATATTCCCGAGAGTCGACCTTTCTGTCTTATTTTCAACACCAGCAAGTCTAGTTTGCCAGGAGAACACTGGATTGCTGTATTTGTGAATAAGTTTAATATTGCTGAATACTATGATTCAAACGGAGATGATTGTTTGAATACCCTTGAAACGTGGTTGTCTAACTTTCCTAGAGTAGAAAAGTTTCCTTTTCGTGTTCAAAGTCTTTTCAGCAATGTATGTGGACACTTTTGTTTATATTTTCTCTATAACAGATGTAAAGGTAAAAGCTTAAGCTTTTTGCTCAAATCATTCCATCGTCACAATTTGAGCAAAAATGACTCTTTAGTATATAAATGGTATTTAAATCACCTCAAGTCATGTATAAATAGATGAAGAGAAATCATAGTGCATCGTTTACTTCACCATGTCTAGTGACAAACTTTCCCTCCTTTCTGAGAAGGCCCCTGTGAAAATTTCTGACTCATCAACTAACTCTGAGTCTTCCATCAAAAAAGAAAAGGAACTCTCAAGTAATTGCGAAGATGTGGTAACTGTTATGGAGACCGGCATAACTCTACGCCGAGCGAGAAAACGTATTGAAGGAGATACAGGTGTTAGATACATTCGTAATATTGGTTCATTTCACTTACTCGCGGATGAATCTGATAATGTATTTGTGCAGTTTCTACCTGTTAACTAGTTATCTGAAGATTAAGATGTCCGAGTCAAGCGATACTTCTACTCACGAGGAAGTTCATTTCAAACGCAAAAGAAAACGACTGGAGGAAAACACTGAGGTTTATTAATATTTTATATTATATGTTCACTACATTAACCGTTAACTGTTGAGTTTCCGTCACATGAGCACGTCAACCTTCATGAAGAGCCTCAACAACTTGGAAGGGATTTCTCAGTATTCAGACCGCAAAGATTCATTACTATGGCTGTTTGTAACACTTGCTCCAAACCTACCGTCATATCCCATATTGATTGTACTGTCACTTTCAAATTATGTAAATCCTGCATTCTCACTAATTCACGGATGCAGTCTGCAATTTACCACAACATCATTGTCAAGAACTTGAGGGATAGAAGGACATTTTCAAATGGAAAGGACTCATCGACAATTACTCGTAGCTTCTGGTAAGTTTTTTACCCTATAAAAATGAAATTTTAAGTTTTTAGTGATTACTAATCATTCGGGGTGATCTCTAGATGGGAGTACAGGTAGCACTCTGTAATAATTTTCATTTCTTTTGTTTTCAATTTTGAATAGAGGTTGTGTTCCTTTTCCTCCTACTTGTGTGACTAAAAAAAGTTTCAGATGCCTCACATTGCTCTCGCTACCTATCTGAGAATCAAAATGAATGTAGATATTTATGACAAACTCACATTGAGCCAGATGGATGAAATTAATGATTCCCTCGTTAATCTGAGGATAAAAACAACACATATGGAGAAAAATACTTTTTTGGATCATCTGCAACTGGACATAAGGACTCGCGTTTATCATCCCATCACCGTAAGGCTGAAGGTGGAGGGAAGGAAGAAGAGTCTGGGTCTGAGACCAGTTCGAGTCCCGCTCGTTGTTAGTTTTTTAAAATTTCTCTTTTGTGTTTCAAGTCCTTTTTTAGCCAATTTTTAAAATGTTTGTATTGCAGGATTATTTTCTGGCACAATACGACGTGAGAATAACTAGACAGGATGGCCCCTGTTTCCGAGGGAGAAATGGAGCAGTCTATCCGGTCGAAGTATTGCAAGTTGAATATCTCTAGAATGTGTTATAATTCAGATTCATTTGGTTCCAGATTCGTTTCGTCTTTGACATGGTTAACTGTTGAAACTAGATTTGTTTTTACTCGATTTGTTTTTTTCCTCTAAGTTACTAAAATACTAAGCTATTTAGTTCATTTTCTGTTTGTCTCGTTTTGTCTTTGAGATGATAAAATGTTGTTGCTAATCTTTGTGTTTTTTATTCTACAAAAGAGGAAGAATACATGACGTATTCTTTACCGCAAAGAGTGCAAGTTGCGAGAGTAGGAGATGGTTTCTTTCCAAGATCGTATCCATAGATTATGCGTGTATGAAAACGGTGATTATTGGAAACACGTGATAAAAATTCTCAAATAAAAGATTCAAAAATACACATCGGAGAGAGTGTATAAAAAGTGTGTCTTTCTGAGAAAGACTGCACTGTAAGAGAAAAACGCTAGAGAGCGTAAAAGAAAATAGCATGTAATATTGAGAGACGCAGATAAAAGCATCATGGATGATTATGTTTTCAAGAGATTCAGAGAAAAAATATCTGACAGAGTATAAAGAGAGAGAGAGAGAGAGAGAGAGAGAGAGAGAGAGAGAGAGAGAGAGAGAGAGAGAGAGAGTATAAAGAGAGAGAGAGAGAGAGAAAGAGAGAGAAAGAGAGAGAAAGAGAGAGATAAAAGAGAGAGAGGAAGAAAGGGAGAGAAAGAGAGAGAGAGAGAGAGAGAGAGAGAGAGAGAGAGAGAGAGAGAGAGAGAAGAAAGAGCGAGAGAAAAAAGAGAGAGAGAGGAAGAAAGAGAGAAAAAGAGAGAGATAAAGATCAGCTGGAGTGATTCTTTGCGGTCAGAGAAAAAGTCTCTCGATTTAACACACTATTATTTTAGGTTACAGAGTCCTCCACCTCACACAGTAGTCTAATTGATTGAACTATAAAAACCGCCTCCCTAGAAAGAAAGACCACTGGTGAACTGACAAAATGGGCGGTGGCAGGAGATGCGAGCGTAAATAAACGATTGAAGGAGAGGGCGAGGGAGGTTTGCAGCTGGGCCCCTTGTGCGTAGAAGTAAAGAAAGTTGCCCGTCTCGGCCAGATTACAGTTTTGCAGCATCTCATACCTGAAAAGACAGTGCAGTCTAAACGCGAAGAAAAACTACTTTCCTGTTTTTTTCTAAATTTTTTTCACATAGACTCATTCGAGGAACTTTACGGTATACATGAAACTCGCAAAGTTTTATCATTATTCAATGGAAACTTTTTTCGCAATGGTGTATGCTTAAAACATGGGAATCAGTTCTCAGAAACCATGAGAGTGCTCAAAAAGTAATAGTGCACAAAGTTGTAAACAATGTTAAACTTTTTAGTGCGAAAAATAAATTTCTGTGAGACGAAAAAGTGCCGATGCTATTTGTTAAGCGAGGATTGATATTTTCATGATTCTTTCACAATGTTCACACTCACCAACCAAACCAGCTCGGCCAAGTTGTGAACTGAAGAACCAGAACAGCCAGGATATACACCAGAAAATCCTGATCGAGAATTATCTTGGAAATGACTAAAAAAAATTTCCAATTCCAATTAGGTCATTGTTTATTTGGATTTTTGCATTAATAATTTATATTTGAAAAACCTCACAATAAATTGAGATGAAAGCTATCAAAACGATTGAAAAAATAGTAGTTTGATTAAAAAAAGTTCAATGGGCAAAAAACTCTTTTGGAGAAAAATGAAAACGCGGACCAATGAAAGGAGAGGGGAGAGGGAGTATCTCTCATTTTCCTTTCTCATCTTTCTCCCTCTCTCTCTAGCAGTTTTACTGTATCACGATTAGAATCTTTCTCCACAGAGAGACATAGCTGCCTGCGTGATTGATGATTGGTTTTATCTGTCTCTCTTTTTCTCTGCGAGTCACAGTGCACAATTAGACTCCTCTCTTGTTTTTTGCATCAAAAAATATTTTTAAATAAACAAACAAAACGCTTAGGCTTAGGAAAAAGTTTACTCTAACGGGGTTGTACGTACGGTTTAGGCGAACGAGACCGCTGAAAAAAAAAAAACTCTTTTATTTTTATTTTTGTCAATTCAATGACAAAATTTGTCAAAGAATGAGAGAAAAAAATGCCACAGAGAAAGAGAGAAAAAGCTCTATGTTTATGTAATTGCTTATCTAGGTCAAATTTCTCTTTTTCTCTGTGACGAGAAGGAGGACTCAGGCTCCGCCCCCCCCTCACCCTTTTTTCTCCAGAGGAGAGAAGTAAAAAAATAACCCTTTTTCACACAAAAACACTAATTTTAGACTAGAAAAGAGAACTTTGTATGATATTCGATCATATATTCATTCTTTAAACTAGTTCATGACATATAGCAATGTGACTATGACTCACGATGACGCCATTTATGATCACTATCCAGAAGATGGGGTTTTTTGAGTAGATTTTGTTCCGCAGAAGCCGAAAGTAGACGTAGAATGCCGGAGGGAAGGAGAAGATACCCACGGCCATCATCATCCATGTCGTCACTGTGTCGAGAGACTCACGAAAGTAGTCCTCACAATGAATGATAATTCCAAATCGGGTTTTCGCTTATGTATATAAGTTTTCAAAAAGGTTTCGAAAAAATCGAAAGTATTATTATATTAACTGTGTTCTGTCAGAGAAAATAATTTCGCTTTCTATATAATACCTTTATAATAACTTTCTACTCATAATACCTTTCTACTTCATAATTGCCTTTCTACTCATAATATTCATTACAACTTTCTACTCATAATACCTTTTCTACTCAAAATACCTTCCTGCTCGAATAGCGATCAAATTAATCGAAAAATCACGCTGAAAGGAAGAAATGTAAAAAAAAAATTAGTTAAAAGAACATATATGTAGCTCAGCTTGACGCCATGCGCTCCTTTATACAATTTTTCTCAAATACTGTATACCCTTTTCACATACTTTCCAACAGGTTTCGCTGATAACTAGAGTAAGTGTGTTGATCTGAGTTACTCGCATCTTGAAGTTCTTGAATAATGTGTTTTCTGTGTTGAGTCGTTGAAAAGATGCAGTTTGGTTAGTCGTTTATTGGACGTTTCGGCTATAAAGCCATCATCAGCAATTACCTCAAAAAATACGGAATAAAAACATGAAATAAAATAAATACGGGCTATTTCAAGAGAAAAAAAAACAACCATTGATTGTGATGTAGGAAAATGAAAGAGGATGATACCGGTAAGAGAGCGAGTTGGATAATTGATTGTAAGAGAAAGAGAGAGGTTGAAACCTATGAGTGGGAGGAAGAGGAGAGAGAGAAATAAGTACATTGAGGGTTATATGTGAGAGAGAGAAGAGAGAGTTGTGCACGCTCTTCTCTCTCTCACAATATAACCCGCAATTCCTAAACAAGGCAAAGAACCCTCGTCTCCTTCTTCCTATAGGCCCATATCGATATTGTCCCCTGCATCGAAGACAATAGAGCGCCTACTTCGTAAGACTATTATAGAGCATCTAGAAAGATTCGATGTGTTGTCTAATTATCAGCACGGTTTTCGAGAGAAGGCTTCTGTTGTCACCAATTTATTGATGTGTGAGGAAGACTGGACGAGAGCGCTAGGGAGTGGACTTTCCACCGATGTCATATATCTCGATTTTTCTCGAGCTTTCGATACAATTAGTATTCCTAAGCTTCTCTACAAGTGTAGACATTATGGTATACCATCTCAATTGTTATTGTTTCTGGAATCCTTCTTGACAGATCGCACTTTTTCAGTTCGCATTGGTAGGACTCGTTCTCCTCAATTTAATGTGACATCAGGGGTTCCCCAGGGTTCTGTTCTTGGACCCCTGCTATTCATCTTATACATAACTGATTTGAACCATGTACTAGCTCAATTCCCTAATGTGCATTTCCAAGCATTTGCCGATGATATTAAAGTGTATGTGTCTTATAACAAAGATACCTTTTTAGAGCGAAGTCAAGAACTACAACTTGCACTCGATGCTATTACTGTTTGGTGTGAATGTAATCAACTCTCCTTGTCTCCCAGTAAAACTCTTCATCTGCATATAGGGTACCAATCTCTCATCGCCTCCTATTCAATCTGTCATGTTCTGTTATCACGTGTCAACCAAGTTCGCGACCTGGGAGTACAAGTTGTCTCATCATTGCGCAGAGGCCCAGCTGTTGAAGATCGAGTGAGCAAAGCAACGGCAGCCATGTATTCACTCCTCCGTGCTGTTCCCATCAACGACCCAGTTATTCTACTCAAATGCTTTTCCACATATATACTTCCTCATCTAGAATTTGCATCTTGCTTCTGGAATCCATATTATAAAAAAGACTGCAAAATTATCGAGAAAGTACTTGAAGCTTTTACTCGTATTGTATACTACCGATGCTTTCCTAATCCTGATTATCCACGTGCACTTCCTTCTTATTCTTGTCGATTGGCTAACCTAGGTCTTTCTTCCTTGATAGACAGGCGGAAAGTCGCGGATCTTATGATGGGTTGGAAAATTTACAACAATAGTTCCATTGTCGCGAAGGAAAAGTTCTTCAAATGGGTTCCGATTACACGGACAAATGTTAACGGTTTGTATGTCGAAGCAACACAGAATACGGCCCGTTTCCATTGTTTCTCATTAAGGGTAGCACGTATGTTCACTAGATTATCGAGAGATGTGTTGAATGTTCCGAGTGAACACGTTTTTAAAAAAGCTGTCATCAATATCATTGATACACTTTAGTCTTTCCGTTTCGAATCAGCAGACATATGGATGTAATTATTAGACACTATGACGCGCTCTGTAATAAATTGTTACAAGAATTGTCTTAGATTTCTTTTCTTTTTTTTTTCTTTGCTTCTTAAAGACACCATTGTTATCTGTGGTTTTTGAATGTTTGTTTTTGCACTGACAAGTGTAGATAAAATATATATATATAACCCTCATGTACTTATTTCTCTCTCTCCTCTTCCTCCCACTCATAGGTTTCAACCTCTCTCTTTCTCTTACAATCAATTATCCAACTCGCTCTCTTACCGGTATCATCCTCTTTCATTTTCCTACATCACAATCAATGGTTGTTTTTTTTTTCTCTTGAAATAGCCCGTATTTATTTTATTTCATGTTTTTATTCCGTATTTTTGAGGTAATTGCTGATGATGGCTTTATAGCCGAAACGTCCAATAAACGACTAACCAAACTGCATCTTTTCAACGACTCAACACAGAAAACACATTATTCAACTAGAGTAAGTCTTTGGGCATCATGGGCGCATAAAAGCAAGGGGAGAGTATTCTGCGAGAAACCGAAGGTGTCGGAGGATCTGTTGTTTCAGTTACTAAAGTTGTGTTCATGGCTGCGTCTCTTCAATTTTCTCGTCCTTGCTGTGAATGAAATCTGCAGTCTGAAAAAAGTTTTTTTTTCGAGAAAAATTTGTTTCAGAACACAAAGGCCTTTGAATGTTTGAGACATTGTTTTAAATCAGTTTTCCTATCAATGAGGGCAATAGGTACACATTGCTAATAAAGGAAACCAACTATTTTGAATTCGACGATTTCGCAATTACTACAAATGATTCATATAATTATATATCGAATGTTAAGTCATTAAAACTAGACGACAAAATTACAATTGCTTTCATATCAAATAATTTTTAAACTTTTGAAATAATAAACTGATTTAGACATTAAAAAACTCCGTCTCAAGTGATTATTCCTTTTTTCTATTAAGCTTTGGTACCCCAAAAAAAGAAACGGGTTCGGAAAAAAACACTCCGATGTACTACTGTGTGTAAGAAAATCATTCTCTCCTTTTTCGCAATGATGTATCCCTTGTGTAGCTTCACTAGTATTTTATTGTTAAAAGACGTTACTGTGCAATATGCTGTTGTGAAATGCTTGCCTACTGTGAATAAGAGTATAAACTACTCTTCGTTGATCTCAAGCAACACATTTTTATACCAAGCAGAGGAGCGGATTGTTTGTAGAAACTTGTGCAAAAATCGTGTGGTGAGATGGGAACCGAAGCCGTGACCTTCGCTTCCCGGGCGATGCTCTCACCCACTTAGCTTCACACGCACACAATATAATGTACATTTTATGGCCCATACAACATGCCCCCCCCTTCGCAACACCGAGATCTCTCGGAGTCTAGGTTCAGAGGTCTAAGCGCCTTCACATCTGCGAACTAACACATGCTCGGGTTGTCATTTTCCCTCTTTTTCTCTTTTATTCTCTCGTTCTCTTCCCGGTTCGGCCCCCATGTAAATAAGAGTATACCCTAATCCTCATTGATCTCAAGAAACGGAATTTTATACCGAGCAGAGGAGCAGACTGTTCACAGAAACCTGTGCAAAACTGTGTGGTGAATTTAAATTTAAATCAACGATTCGTTGAATTGTTTTTTTCTCTATGCCTTATGCCTTATTCAGATCACTATCGATAAAAATAGCAGCACCATATACTATTTAATGCTTTAAAACCTATGTTCTGCCGGTGCTAGACTTTGCTTCCGTTGTTTGGTCTCCCCACAAAATTACCTTGATTAGAAAATTAGATAATGTTCAACATGTGTTCACAAAATTACTACAGTTACGTTGTGTTGCACTCACGCAATGGTGCAATTATGAAAGTAGATTGATAATATTCAACCTGAAATCTCTCTATGCAAGAAGATTAGAAGCTGATATTCTTTCGGCCTTCAAAATTCTCAAAGGTTACACTGACGTTCCTGTTTGTAAATTTTACACTTTCAAACAGTGTAACGGTCGCACCTCCTTCTATGCTTTCCATATATGTAGGGCACACAAACAGAAACTCACTTTTTCACTCTTTCGCTTATCGGACATCTCGACTTTTTAATGAAATTACCGGTCAGTCTTCTCAGGAATCAAACCATTCTAAGTTTTCGGATAAATTTGTCATTGCTGGATGTTCCAGAGTTCTTAAACATCGATTTAAGTTTATAACAGTCGTTAATTCTTGTTCTCGTTGTATTTTTTTCTGTTCTCTTTTTTTAGTTCTCTTAATTATCCTTAGGTTTGTCAGCAGAGTCTTCCTCGTGTTGTTACATTGCAAAATGTATTTCAATAAATAAATAAATAGAATGTAAACACGTTTTTCGGACATCCCCTTATGAACGGAAATGTCGTAGAACAATTATGCGTTGCGTCCATCAAACCGAAAACGTTAGACTGATATGGTTCGTTCACGCCATCAGAGCAGCAGAACCGTTGCGAGTACGGCCTTCACTCTCGAAGTAGGCGGTCAAAGGCCAAGAAGGGGGCCAAAACAGCGATGACAAGGAACTGTAAATGAGGTTTAAAGTCGACAACTTGAGTTAGAGAGATGCAATCGATCAAAAAAAGGAAGAAGGTGGAGATGTACAAAACCTTCCTTCTCTCCCCCTGGAAAGAAAACTCTAAGAAGAAAAAGTGCAGCTTCAAAAAAAATATATAAAAAGCGTTGCGTCCATCAAACCGAAAACGTTAGACTGATATGGTTCGTTCACGCCATCAGAGCAGCAGAACCGTTGCAAGTACCGCCTTCACTCTCGAAATAGGCGGTCAAAGGCCAAAAAGGGGGCCAAAACAGCGATGACAAGGAACTGTAAATGAGGTTTGTAAATGAGAAAAAGTCCAGAAATATTCGAACCTTTGGGTCTTCCACCGTTGTTTTGGTATGGATTATCGTGCAGTCAAGTGAGGAATACCAGATTGGGCCTATTTTCTCTTTTCTCTAATAAAGAGTCCAATAATTCAAAGCTTCTCATGCGATTGATATATGGTAAACGAATCATTTCCAAAGAAATTCAAATTTCTTTGAGCTAAGAGTTTCAAATCGCAGAACTTCTTTAAGCTAAGAGGAGAAAACTTTAAAATAGTTTTACCTCCACCTGGAACTACATACATATGTATGTATATGCCGTATTAACTCCACCTGGAACTACATACATATATGCCGTATTAACTCCTTTCCCGTCCACGCAGTTCGTTTGTTAACTGATTTAGATAGGCAGGACACCAAATTTACAACATAAAAACTATTTAATTCTCACTATGTATTATAAAACATATTAGAAGCGAGCATTATCTTCTATTCTTTTTTCTCTCGTTCTATTGTGATATTTGTTCGTTCGTTGCCATCTCTTCACAATCACCTGAAATACATTTTTGCCACAAACATATGTGCTAAGATCTGTTCGCGTAATGAATTTTATCTTGTGTAGAATAGGTCTTTTTCTCTTCACAGTCTTCACTGTTGATGTTTTTAATACCTTTCAGTCTTCATCCTTTACACGTTTGTATATATATATACTTTATCGCAATGGGTTGAGTTTGGGTGTAAGGGGATATTGGATCTAAGGGGATAAGGATCTAAGGATAGGTAAGGGGATATTTGGGATATTTGTAAGGGGATGTAAGGGGATATTTTGATATGTATCTCTTTTTTTCTCGTTTCCATTATCCTAGGCTTCCCGCTCAAATAGCGGTTGTTTTGTTTACTTAAAGACAAGTGTTGGCTACCAAAAGCAGTTTGAAAAAAATGACCATGCAGCAATCTCCTAAGTGCGATGGACCAAGTGCTATCGAAAAAGACAAATGCTTGAAACAATGAAAAACAAGCATAGCTTTCAAAAATTGATACGGAAAAAGTTTTCAGAACGTTTACGCAGAAACCAAGTTCAGAAGAGCAAATTACTAGAAAAAGTTCCTTTCTTCGAACATTAACCATTATTGAACTTCAAAATACCAATTCTGTGCATGAAGTTTTTAATTCCTTCACCCGTGCAGAGTTTTGTTCTCTCAAAAACTGGCTTCTCGTGCGTTTATAGTCAATTCTAATCGCTGGCTGCCGTACGCTGGAAGTGATTGGTGAGAAGTATGGCTTATCATCTTTTCTTTTTTAACACTGAAGTTTAGGCTCGGTTTAGCCTGTGGTTGAATCGAGCTTAGCCTAGAACTTGGATACGAAAAATTCAAAGTTTAAACAAAACTAATTTTCCGCGAATGCATAAATCTCTCCTGTCTTTTTGCTGTATTTCCTCATTAAAAAGTTAGTTTTTTTTTTCTCTAATTTTTCTCACTTTTCTTCATACTAATTCTCCTCTATTTTTCGACTTAACTTTCAAAACAAAACAAAAAAATCATCCTGGGCTTATAAACTTGGCCATAAAAACCAGACACGCCTTTAACTTCGCATTGAAAAGTAAATGACAGTCCTCTTTTTCAAAAGTTCACACTATTGCAAGCTAGTTAAAAAAACTTGAGTGTTTTCACAGTGAGAAAATACTGAGTTGAGACTTTGGTGAGTTATTTAGAAGCAGTGAATTGAGCTCAACCCAGTGCGTGCGAAAGAATGAGAGAGAGCAAGAAAATAGCATATTATTTCTAGATCAGAAGAGATTTCATTCAAGATAGACTATCACATTGTCCATACTATCTTCTATTTTTCAACAGTTTGTAATTCTTTAAAATCTGTATTATAAAAAGTTATACACTCTGAACTAACACACATCTAATACGCAATTAAAATAACACGCTTCTATCGTGTTTAATACCGTGAAAGCGTTAGGTCAATCGAATGAAAACAAGGATATGTATACTCATTGTCAGTAGAGAATGTTCACTAAATTATCACAATGAAGAAAAATTTGAAACTGAAAATGCTAAAAAAAACCATGAGGAGTATAAAATCCGAACTGAATCCAAAACAAAATGTTTTTTACAACTATTGCGACGTTTGATATTTGAAAAAAGGGCTACCGTGCCGGAAACTTTGTTCCATAGGTCATTTTAGTGCTGTTGCAAACTTTATCTCACAGAAGTGAGTTAATGTCACTGGTGAATTGAACACAGTGAAATTAAAGGCACGGCAGAAATAAAAAAGAAACATATAATTCGCATCGGAACTAACGCCTTGTTCAAAAGGGAAACAAGGAGATGAATAATTGAATTATACTCTTCATTCAACAAATACTTCAGTGCCTCCAAAGCTGCATTATCTGCCAAACTCGAGGGAATGATAATTACTTCACACTCCCCCCTGCTTCACTGGAGCTCCCATAAAAAATTTCATGAACGAGATCGCATGAAAAAGTTCTCACAATATCAGTTTGGCCGAAAAAAGTCCTGGGTACAAAATGTCGGTAATCCTAGTAAATCACTGTTTCAAGGGTTGATTTATGTGCTTTAACGTTCGTAAACTCAAGACTGTCGTAGCTTGCATTAGTATAAAAGCTGATGTAAATGTCATTAAAAAAAATTAGTTTGCCTGTAATATTCGTTAGAAGAGCAATGAATAAATGCGTCAAAAAAGACGTAAAGAAGCAATTTCTTCAGAAATGGAAAACAACCCACACTTAGAGATTGGAAAAGTTGTTCTGGTGATCTGACATCAAAACAATTCTAAACAATTCTAACAATTCTTTATTCCGCTTGAAACAAAACATAATGTTAAGTGACGAAACAGATGACACTGTCACAAGAAAAGTGAATTCAGTGAAGGTTATGAAAAGTGAGATCTAAATATGACAAGAACAATGAGGAACATTTCATTTTAGGAGAATAGGAAAGCACACAAAAAAAGCAAAGAAAGCAAAGCTTGTATCTTCAGTTATGAACTATTCATCAGCAATTAAGAACTATTCATCCGCAATAATAACTTGAAATTCCAAAAATTCAACTCACTCTTTATCATTCGAGAGCTAACCGAGAACACAAATATAATGGAAAAAAAGAGGAGAAACAGAAACAAAACATTTGAAGAAACAAAGCACTTGAATTAAAAATGTATTCTAGAGTTGGTGACAATGGTCTCACAATCAAGCTTGATAAGTTCATTTCTAAAAATGCTAGAAGAGCTTGTAGAAACCAAAGAACAAGGTAACTTATTCCAGACATTAATCATTCTTGAGGCACAGGTGCTTGTTCTGCTTTGATATTTACACGGCAAGCATATTCTGTAGTTATTCGATTCTCTCAGCGAATAAGGCGATGGGCAAAGTTTAAACATATTTGAGTAATCTACTTGAATATTTCCGTGCAGACATTTATGGATGAACACAAGATCGGCCACATTTCTTCTAGTCAGTGAGTAATCGGAAATGGAATCCAGACTTTTCTGAAGAGAGTCTCTGTTTTTGGAAAACATTTTGAGGTCATCGGCATATAGAAAACCATGGACATCTGGCTCTATGTGCTCCATGATATCATTTATAAATATTGAAAAGAGGAGGGGTCCAAGGCAACTCATTCCCACTTCTTTGTCTCATTCCCACTTCTTTGTCATTCCCACTTCTTTGTCTCCCGGAGAGAGGTCGCTTTGCTCTTCGCTTTTGGAAGTCACTTTAAACAATTTTCTCAGTCTTCTCCTGTTAGTGCTGTTCTCGGACAGCAGGGCCGAGACTGTACAACCGTGTTTCAAGTTGGTCGGGGTCTGCCATTCTCAATTTACCATCAGCGGATATCGACAACTTGTTCACTGGATTAAAAGGCAGGAGAAGGCGAGTCGAAATTTTCAAAAAAGAGACGGAGTGGAGTGATTGACAAATAAGTCGATCACTGAGCCAAAAGCAGATTCTTTTTCTAGTCTTTTCTTCTCTCTCTTTTCTATTCATTTCAATTTTTTCTTTCCACTAACCAGATTCCAAGCATGGTAAGTACGAGAAAGGTGAAAGAAGTGAAGAAGACTTCTGCTGAGAAGAAGTCTGCAGAGGACGCACCAGTCTCAAGTGCCGATCCCAAGTTATCCGAGGAAGGTACTTTCATCATGAATCAAGTTCTCCTCGTAATGAAGAACATTCAAAACGAGAACACGAACTCGATTAACGATATCAAAATTATAGTCGAAAACCAGGCCACTATGGTCAATCATCTAATGAGTGGCATTACCTCTCTGCTCAGAACAGTTGAAGAGCTAATCTCGGTGCAGAAAAGCTCACCAAAAATTCCCACTCCGCAGAAATCTTTTAACAGAGTTTCCACTTATTCTGAAGTAGCCTCCGCTGTTGCTAATGTGGTTTATTCTGACAGAAATATGTACGAAGAGAAATCTTTACGGGCCGTCCTTAAAGGATTTCCAGAACTTTCAACGAATGAAGAGACGGAAGAGAATGACATGAAGTTAATTACTTCCATCGTTCAAACCTCTGAAAATGTACAACTGATTTCTTGTTTAAACTCGGGTCAGATAAAAACTCATCGTCATGGAAATTCGGCCATACGTTTGATAAAAATTCAGTTTCCATCTAATCCACTCAGAGATGCATTTCTGATGCACGCCCGCCACAAGAAACCTCTTGGTCTCAAGCCCTTCCCCCATGCCTATTTCCGCCGTGACCTGGTACCGGAGCAGATCATGCAAGAGACGGCTGCGCGTAAAGAAGCTGGAAGACTGAATGCAGAAGCTGGTGAACTCAGGTATGTCGTTAGAGATGAACGGGTGGTTCTACTCAAGAATCCCCGTCCACTTCCTCAGCGTTCAATCGATAACATTCGAAAGTTTCAAAATCCGAATTCTAGGCCTAATCCTCTTCCCCCGATAAATACTTCCAGAGTATTTGTCAATTCGGATCGTCAGAGATCTGCTCAGGAAGTGACTGAAAGACGCTCTCCGCATACAGCCCGAGTCACGCAGACCTCTTCAGCTGAGAAAGTTATCAGAAGCAGAAAAGCATTCACAGGGACTAGACTTCCTGCAGTATCTCTGAGGAGAACTAGACGAGTCGGAGGCACTATAAACAAGAGAAGGCGATCTAATCTCGCTGCCATTTCTGAAAAAGAAATCGACGATGAACCGAACCAAGAGTAAGTGACTACCTCTGATATTGTCCAAAGAGTTCCTAGTCTTCAGTCTCAACAGCAAACATAGGTAACTTCTGTTCAGGCAACTTTTCCTATCTCACAAACAAGTTGCTTTGAAAAACTCAATGGCATATCATGTATGCTGGTAAACTTTCGCTCCGTTCAAAATAAAAGGGATTTAGTTGAGTTTTTAGTGTGTGAACACAGTTTAGATATTCTCTGCTGCACGGAAACGTGGGCTAATGGTGATAAAACCCCAGATAGTCTTTTATCTGTCAACGGTTATTTCAATGTATTTCGTAGCGATAGGATCTCCACGAGTTCAGGTGGCGGTGTTGCCCTATTAGTTTCTAAAAACTACGATTCAATTCTCATTTCATCAACTTCTTTTTCCGAATTCTGTCAACTAGTTACGTGCAAAATAAGTGGTAAGTCTAGTTTTATTCTTACCGTCGTTTACCGCAGTCCTAGATGTACCCGTGTTGATTTCCAGAATTGTATGACTCATATCAACTCACTTCTTCTCGAAAACAATAGACCTTTTTTCGTAGTAGGTGACTTCAATTGTAATCAAATAGACTGGAATCTTATGACAACAAAAGTGTCTCTTTCTCATCCAGCATCTTTTTCTGTCTTTCTGTTTATCAGCAGGACTCACTCAGCATGTTCACAATACAACAAGATTGGAGCATTGCTTGGATGTTGTGCTTTCTAGTCATGCTTCTTCTATAATAAACTGCTACACTATTCCTCCTTTACCTTCTCTGGATCACTGCTTGGTTTATTTCGAAATTCGAGCTTCGAAGCCCAAACCAGTCATTAAACACATCCTAGACTTCAAAAATGCTAATTTTACTCTTGCTGAAATGTTAATATGTAAGGTTGACTGGGTGAATGTTCTAAATTTCAACACTGATCCAGATGTTCTATATAAAACTTTTTGTGAAATAATTAAAAAAGTCATAGAAAAAACTATACCATTGAAGTCTATACAAAATTCTTTAAAGAAAAAATATACTTCGAAAATCAGCAGACTTCTTCAAAAGAGTAGGAGACTATACAAGAGGGCTCGTTCAATTGGTTTAAACCCATACAAACGGGTCTCTAGACAACTCCGCAAAGAAATTCGTCTTTATAACTCTAAACAAGAAGCTTCTATTGCCAAATCTGGGCCTCGCCGTTTCTATTCTTTTGTAAATAAAAAACTAAAGTCGGATCACTCTATTGGCTCTCTTACAGATCCTTGTTCAGGTGAAACTGTAACTGATGACTCTGAAAAAGCATCCATCTTCAACCGAGTTTTCTCTTCTTCTTTTAACGATTATAATATGAATCAAACTTTAATATCCGAAAAAAAGGTAACTTCTTCTATTGACTTTGTTGATATTAGCCCTCCACTTGTATACAGCTATTTGAAAAAACTTCCATCACGATGTTCCACATCACCTGATGGTATTCCTTATGCTTTTCTCAAGGGTACAGCTTGTGCCATCTCTTTGCCTCTTTCTCTTTTATACAACAGCTTTCTTTTACATGGCGTTTCCCCATCAATTTGGAAACATGCCATTGTGAAACCAGTATATAAGCGTAAAGGAAGCCTACATGATCCTTATAATAATCGACCGATTTCTCTGACTTGTAGTACGAGTAAGGTATTCGAAAAAATAATACGTCATTCCTTGATCAATTATCTTGAAGCGCATGAGCTACTAACACCTCTGCAACATGGATTTCGCAGTCAGCGTTCTTGCTCTTCAGCCCTTCTCTCGACTCTTTCAGAATTTAACGTAACTCTAGACCAAAACAGTTACATAACGGCAGTTTTCATAGATTACAAAAAAGCCTTCGACTCCATCCCAATTAATCTCCTTTGTAATAAATTATCTTATTACGGCATTACTGGGTGTCTCCATAGGTGGATTTCTTCTTTTTTAAATAACCGAACTCAGAGCGTAGTTATCAACCATAGCTATTCACTGTCTTCTGTGGTTACTTCTGGAGTGCCCCAGGGGTCTGTTTTGGGCCCCCTCTTTTTTCTCCTTTTCATCAATGAGTTTCCCGAGTGCCTTCCTCCTGGTATTCAATGCTGTTTATACGCTGACGACGCTAAACTTTATTCTATAGGCAATCACCAACTTCTTCAGCAAGGATTAGATGCCCTTGCTTCCTGGTCTAGTAAGTGGGGACTCTCTATTTCAACTACTAAAACGGTTTTCATGCGAATCGGACAGTCTCATCCGACATGCAAGTTGTCCCTCTACGGTTCTGAGCTGCCTGAAGTAACAGTTTTCCGTGACTTAGGTGTCACCTACGATTCTAAATTGTGCTTTACAAAGCACATCTATAACATTTGTAACAAAGCTAGGTCTGTAAGTTTTCTCATTTTACGCTCTTTTCAAACACGAAATAAACATATCCTATGGAGCCTATTCAATACGTACGTCAGACCTATCCTCGAATTCTCTTCTGAGGTTTGGAGCCCAAGCGACGTTACTTCTATCAAGAAGATAGAAAAAATTCAGAAGCAGTTCACTCGTTTAGTATTCAAACGTTCGCATTACATCCCATCCTATGAACAGAGACTAAAAATACTCAAAGGGCGTACTTTACTATCGCGAAGAAATTCTATTGATTTGCTTACTGTATACAAAGCTGTTTTCGGTCGCTTAAAAACATCGGAAAGCTTTCTGAAGTTTGCACCTAACAGCCATTTTACTAGAGGGCATAAATTCAAATTACTTTTACCAGTCTGCAAAAATAATAAACTAAAGAATTTTCTACCATTCCGAGTGGAAGCAGTATGGAATGCTTTACCCGAGTCATTCTTCAATTGCTCATATAACCACTTCAAAAATTTGATCCAAAACATATAATGTACCGACTCAGATATGCGAGTATTTTTTCCGGAAGAGTCTACACGGATCTACTCCACGGAGCTAGTAGATGAACTTTCACGCGACATTGTCTGTTTTCTATAGCAGCCTCTCATCTCGTGTGCAAATGGACTATACAAACGCCAACTCTTATACCACAATTCCTATCCTGATCTTCCCCTGCCACGATAATAATAAATAAATAAATAAACTCCCCTGGGGAACACCACTGTTGTATACTTTAGGGCCTGATAATGTATCTCCGATTGAGACTTTCGAGGACCTGCTCGTGAGAAAAGAACGGATAAGATCGAGGAGGTTGCCCGTTATTCCCACTTGCCCGTTATTCCCACTTGCCCGTTATTCCCACAAAACAAAAAAAAGTTATCAGAAACTTGTTTTTCTCTGTTTTTTTTTATTATTTGAAGACCGATGTATAATATTACAATCATACCTCGCAGCACAAGCACAAATTTACCTTCAACAAAATGTTTTCCTTAATATGGTCCTCATGGGAATCTGTATAATTTATTGTCATTTATTTATTTATTTATTTTAACTACATCATACGATGCAAAAGCAAACACATATTACAATTAAAATTCGAGAACAAAGATAATGTCATGGGGAAATCCTAGGAATAATTAACAATTGAGGAGTTTCCTTGTCTTATTTTAGTTTCATATAAAGTGAAATGGCTGAAACAATACATAGAGCATTAGACTTCCAGTTTGAGAGCTCTTGAGTTGCCGGTTCGAAATGGTTTCATCTTTATTTCAACCCTTTTTTCCCATTTTTCAGCATGATTAATCTTGGTTTGAAGCAGAACTTAGGCACCTCAGCTTCATTTAATTCATTCATTCCAAGCGAAAACAATACTTTACAAGAAACATCAATGAAATTTCATATATTCGTCAGAAGAGAGGAATAAAACTCTCGTTTTAAAGTGCTGGATGACTTTAAAATAGTGAATCGTTGAATTGAAAAAGTTGATAAACTAAATGCGATCAATTTCTTCTCTCACTCCATGCATTGGAAAAAGCGTGATTAGACTGCAACATTCAATTTTTTTCGAAAACTTAAACTTGGAGTCTATTCGCTTCATTCCTAGAATCTTTCATGTTATCGATGCTGATAGGTGTCTCTCTTCACTCTGATGATTCGCTCTTCATTCATATTATCCAACATATCGAGCCTCCTAAGACTATCATAAGTTGAGCTCGTAAACGTTGAGCTTATGAGACCATATCCCACGCTTTAGCTTTTTAATTGTACTTTCTTTAGCTTAATTATATGAAAAGCCGGCAATCATGGAAGAACTAACTTGAACCGTTGGCGCTGCTTGAGAAGTGTTCAAGAATTCATCCGTTCTTTAGAAAGCTTATCATTATAAAGAAATTACATAATCATTAATCAACCATATAAAGAGACCTCAAGTAAATACTGATATGCTTGGAATTCTCACTTTCTACAAAAACCTTCAAAAGAATAATTATATGGTGAGGTGAGAAAGAGGAAGTGGGGTTACCATTTCCTTCGACGTTTAGACGTTTCTTCACGTACTCTCTCAAAGTCAGTAGCAAGGGAGAAAAAACACCTGTCACGCGTTTGAATCCTTAGAGGAAAACATAGTCAACTTCCAAGAATAATCGCCTTTTTGTTATTGAAAGTGTCGCAAAAATAATTTCATTTTTATAAGGTTCAAATGTATCTAAAACCTGGATTTTTAGCATTGATCAGTATGTATACAGTTTTTTTTCCGTGAGTACTTATTCAAATACTATCAATACCTCCCATATATAGTTTGTTTTCTATATGTAGTTTTAGTCTGAATACTTATTCAAATACTTCTCTTTCTCATATGTTTCCTTTCAAAAAAGTGTATCTTCAACACCGTCACCTATCTTAAACTCCTCGAAAATTGAATTCTAGCTGGTGGAAAAATGAAGAAAATCATAACATGTTCTTTCCGACATTAGGATCAACAAAGGATCGTAAAGAACATATGAATATGAGAAGAATGGAGATAGTTTCGAAGACGAATCGGAAGTATATATTCAGAGAACCGCACAGAAATAATTAATCAGAACAAACAAGAGAAAGACGAAGTCAAACCGTATTCAATTGAATTAACAGAAAGAACCAGAAAAATGAATAAACTATAACTTCAACGCATACATTTTGCATACCATTCAGTTGTTATACCATTTATGAAAAATTTTAAACATAAACTGTTTAACTACTACAGTTTTGCTAACCAACTCCAGGACAACCCAGCTATTTTTTGCTCACAAGAAAATCATAACATGTTCTTTCCGACATTAGGATCAACAAAGGATCGTAAAGAACATATGAATATGAGAAGAATGGAGACAGTTTCGAAGACGAATCGGAAGCTCATATCCCTTCCTACGCTCATATCCCTTCCTACGCTCATATCCCTTCCTAAGCTCATATCCCTTCCTACGCTCATATCCCTTCCTACGCTCATATCCCTTCCTACGCTCATAGGAGTAGGTGACTTATTCCTATCTCCACGACCGTATCCTGCCAAAAGCGCAAATGACCCTATCTCCCCAATCTCTCATTGACATCAACATTCCCTCAGTTCCCTTTCCCTTCGTCAGTTCACTTTTGAAAGATGTCATTCAACAAGCCATCGCCCCCCTACAACAACAAATCGTGGCCCAGGCGCTACAGCTACGAAGTCTGGAAAAAGAACTCTCCCTGATCAACATGTCTCTCTCGCCCGCCTCTCTACGGCCACATATCCATTCAGCTGTAGTAGAATCCACACTAAGAGACAGGGAAATGCTCGAGGGAAAGGCCAAGCGAGCGGTACTTCTTCGTCTTCCCGAAAAAGACAATGCTGAAAATACCCAAGCCAGTGACAGAAACACCAACCGCCACCTATTCGTTTGCCTGAAACAAGATAATCTTGTGAAGGCACTCGAAGACGGGGCCATTACTCATCACCGCCATCCCATCTACCGGCCTCGACCCTCTTCTGAAGTAGGACGGCCCATCAAGATTTCATTTGAAAACAGCTCTACACGGAACCAGTTCCTTGCTCTGACCAAAAAGACCAGGAATTGCCTCCCTTCTGGTTCCTCTGCTCGTGCCGATCTCTCCCCTGTCGAACTTCTCGCCGAGCGCGACTGCAAGCGAATCGCTCTCAACCCTCTCCATCCGCCGGTTAAAGTTATCGACTCACACCTTGAACCAGCCTCACCAAACAATCATCCTGCCACTCAGTCTTACCGAAAAGTCCCCTATTCCGCAAAACCCCCGACTCAACCTACATACCCTCCCTCTTCAACTTTCTCTGCGACGACTTTCATGCCTAAACCAGCAGCTACTACACGCTCCTCGCCTTCATCATCGTCTCCCAGTGAATCTTCTCTCCATCCAAATGACGAAGCATCGTTCCCCTCGCTGAACTCCACGTCCAAGAAGTCTACAGCAACTCCCTATTCTCCTGCTTCTCAAACCTCGTCGCCCGTCGCTCATCGCTCGTCGCCCCTGGCTCGTGTCTGGGCTCGTGTCACCAGAAGAGCGGCTACGTACTCAGCTCCACTGCCAACTCTGCCAGCGAATCGAGCCCCCAGAACGAGAGCAGCCAAGGCCACTAAATAGGACAGATTTGGTGTGAGTTCATGTAGCATTACTTGCCTCTCATTCAATGCACGTTCCATTGGGAACAAGTTATACGACTTTTATCACGTTCTCCGTTCCTCCTCTCCTGATAAAATTTTTTGTGCGAATCCTGGCTGTCATCATCTGATCCTGATTCTCTACTTAATGATGGCCTACCCTATCAAGTTTTCAGAGCCGATCGATTAGGCAGTGATAGAGGAGGAGGCTCAGCCCTGCTTATCAATTCACACTTGTCCCCAACCTTTATTGATTCATTTGCTCATGGTTCCGTTGAATGTGTTGTATCCGATATTCATCCAAACTCTAGATTCTCCTTCCCGTATCCTTCTCTGTGCCTAATATCATGCTATCGCTCTCCCAACTCCCCTTTTGTCAGTGTCCAACCCTTCCTAGACTTTCTCTCTATGCATGTATCTCTGTATTTTCCCACTACATATTATATGTGGAGACCTCAACCTTCCAAGCATTAACTGGCCTAACCTCACGTGTCCATCTAACTGCCCTATCTCTAACTCTTTTCTGCAATACTTCCTTGATAGGCATATCAGTCAGCTGGTTAAGACACCCACCCGTCGGACTAACATTCTCGACTATGTTCTCTGTACACATGCCTCCCTCATATCCAAATGTGCCACATCCCATCCCTTCTCGACTAGTGACCATCTATCTGTAACGTTCTCTGTCTTTGTGTCCTCCATCATCTCTAATGGTCTCTCCCCTTTACTCCATCCGTTATGGAAGAATGCTAATTGGACAGCCATTAACGAAGCGATCAACTCTGTAGACTGGACCATAACGTTCTCTTCCCTCACGATTGACCAGTGTGTTGAACATATAAGAATAATTTTGAAGAATCTTATCTCCCTTCATATTCCGCATTCAAGGCACAAAAAAACCCATCTCCTCTATCCTAAAAAAATCCGCATGATATACAGCTTTTTACAAAGAAACATTAAACGCTCCTCTAACTCCACAACAACCCTCAAAGCCTGTAAAATGCTTCATCGAGAAATTTTCAAGTTTGAATGCAAACGCGAAGACACATTTGCTTTTCCTAAAAACTTCAAGTCATTTTACCGTATCATCGCGAATCGAACCAAACCTAAAATTACTCCCGCTTCTCTGATAGTTGACAATACTCCCATAACTTGTCCTACGCAATGCGCCAACGTCTTCGCCTCTCTTTTCTCTTCAAATGTGTCTGATCCTGTCACTGGCGCTCTACCCAGACCTACACCCCAAGTCATTATGTCCCCTAGCCACAATGTCTCGCTCTTTGAAGTTCACCGAATAATATCTAAAATGTGCCCAAAAGTGAACTCCTCTCCCGACTTAATACCAAACATACTTATCAAAAACTGCATAAATTCTATAAGCAATCCTCTCTCAATAATTTTTTCTAATTCATTTACCCTTGGATACTTTCCCAGTGCTTGGAGATCTGGAATTATCAAACCAATCTTCAAAAAAAGGTAAAAGATCAGAGCCCAATAACTATCGTCCCATAACCCTCGTCTCTTCCTTCTCGAAAGTCTTTGAAAAACTTATTTTTCACCTTATTTACAATCACCTCGAAAGCAACAATATCCTCAACCCAAATCAGTCTGGTTTTCGCTCCAAACATTCCACTATTTCTGCCCTTGTACACGCTCACTCAGTCTATCTGTCACTTTTATTCAAAAAACAAGCCTTCGACATATGTCTCATTGACTTCACAAAGGCTTTTGATACTGTAGATCATAGGGCACTACTCTACCAACTTAGTTCTTGTGGTATAGACTCCTCCCTTCTCCTGCTGATCAAGTCATTTCTATCTAAAAGGTCTTTCCGCGTCTCTGTTGACGGCTTCGAATCTGCAGATAGAGCCGTGACCACTGGGGTTCCTCAGGGTAGCTGCCTCGGGCCTCTGCTTTTCTCTATTTTCATTAATGACATAGTAGAGCTTCTACCCTCAAATGTTTTTAGCTTTCTGTATGCAGACGATCTCAAAATTTTCTCCCAGTCTTCGTCCTCCCTTCAAAATGCTCTTCACATAATCGCTGAATACGCTCAAACTTGGTCACTCACAATCTCATTCCCTAAATGCTATATTGTTCATTGCGGACCTAACAACCCTGACTTACCCTACACCTTAGAAAACCACACCCTGCCCTCACAATCAATCGTTAAAGACCTTGGTATTCATTTCGAATCTTCTCTCTCATTTAACCATCATATTACTACCATGATTCAAAAAGCCAGAACAGCTATTAACATTCTTCATAGGTCTTTAAAAACCTCCTCCATCCCGGTCTTACTTCGCGCATACAAAACCTACGTTCTACCAATTCTGGAATATGGATGCGAACTCTGGTCACCTGTCTCTGTCGGTCTCATTAACGACATAGAGCGGGTACAAAGAAACTTTACCAGACGCATTCTCGCTAGAGCTGGCCAAATCTCTCAAAATTATTCTGCCCGTCTAGAATTATTAACCCTAACCACCTTGGAGTATAGGCGCACCATACTTGACCTATCTTTCATTCATAAAGCCATCCACAATAACGTTGTGCTTGGAACCACACATCTCTTTGTGATCAGGCCTTCCCCCTACAGCCAAAGAATCTCCCACTCTCTCAGACTTATACTGCCCTTCAAAATGCCCGAAGGTCATAATACGTGTGTTTCTCGCCGTATTGATATTTGGAATTCCCTGCCCTCGCCTCTTGTTTCAATGCCATCCTCGTCACAAGTTAAAAATGCTCTTCTTAGTTTACCAATTGATGTAATTGTACCCTCTTCTAAACTAAGACTCACATAGTATTTGAGTATTTCTCACCAATTATTAATTATGAACTCACACCTTGAACTTCTCGATCAATTGTAATTTAATTGCAAAAATTACGGTTAATGTACATACATATGTATTATCTTATTGCCTCGAACTGAATCACCCTGTGACAGTTATCCATTGTATATCAACCATGTGCAAAGGAATAAAATGAATGAAAGACTGCACTAACAGCTATGTATGCAGTGCAACTCCCAGCAGGCAATGTGGTTGCTGAAAACAATGAAGATTAACCAATTTCAAATATACGAGGTCTCAGCAAAGCTTTTGAGTAGAGTTTTTCGAAAGAAAAGGGTATGATTATTTAGGAAATGATTATCTGAAGAATAGGAAAAAACATTGTAGGGGGAAATAAGATGAATTTAAAAGATCAGTGAGATTGTTGAAGAACAAATAAACATGACTTCTGAATTACTTTTCAAAGACTTTTACCCTCAAAGAGTTTTCACAAAAAGAGCTTATTCTCGTTTTGTAAGTATTAGGTTGAGCTATTAGGTTGAGGAAGTATTAGGTTGAGCTATCCCCAACGTCTCGCTGAATTCAAATTGGATTCACTAATCATTCGGCGACTCCGTTTTGATTTATTGGTAGTTTTTCGTCTATTTTTTTGATAGAGCGGATTGTCAGACGTGAAAAAAGAGTTGAAGTTAAGAACTGAAACCAATCTCCGCACTTCAGACAGAACCTCCAAATTAACTCTGATGAACTTTAAACGATACAATGATCCGCATTCTTTCTTTTCTAGAGCAATTGCTTTATGGAATAGAGTTGCAGATAATTTCAAAAAGATTCAAGATATCGAGGCATTCGACAAGGCTCTAGAAGAGATCGACCTCTCGAATGTCATAGCCCTACCGAACTTTCTGTTGTCAACAGCAAGAGTGGACACCAACGAAAATTGACCATCTTATTCCTCATTATTCCCTTTCCTATTTCATGATGCCATATAAGCGATGGCCTTACAAGCTATCCTATGGTAATAAAGAATTACAATTACAATTTTTAAAAAAAATTAATGAGTTTATTGAGACAATCTTGACAGGAAAAATAAAAAGTTCTGCTTCTGTTGAGATACTTACTAGATACATAAGCCTGAATAAAAATCTTGGGTACAAGTATAAATAAATATAACACCTGGTAGAATGGAAAAAAATTAGATTAGAGTCACGAGAAGCAAAATGGGAGTCGTTTGCTTCTTGAAATTGCACAGAAGCTGACACAACAAATCGTCTTTGGTTTTTAGTCTACTGTGGAATAGTCTAGCGTGAAAGCTACTACTCATAAACTTTCATTGCATTTCCCAGAACATTAAGGTGCGTGAACATAAAGACCCCATGTAATTGTTATACTTCTTGACTTGATATTCGAATTTTTTTTACATTGTGAAGTGTTTGTTGATTCATACATTCATTCTTCATTTCCATGTACATATGATTAACGTTGAATCGAAATATAAAAACAATCTAACATGGGTTTTTATATATAATAAAATAAAAATTGAGAAATGAAAAAACGAAGATTCCATTAATGAACTAATGGAACTGAAAACAGCAGAGGTGTTTGTCACAGCTGTTACAAAGATCCAATGAGCAAAGCGAGATACTTCGAATTTTGCAGAGAACTTATGTGAATAAATTATCCATGATTGAAGCAGAAAACACTTTTTTTATAAAGAGAATAGAACTTGTTTTTCTGCGAGAAGTGTTTTGAAAATTTGAATGAATGTTTTAAGGTTGAGAAATATTCACTTTCACGACTTCAGTTTGAACTGCTTCGGCACCAAGTTTGTTCCATTTGTGACAATCTCTAACTGGGGCATAGCACTGAGCTCTTATAAAAGCAACCTGATCAAACAAAAGCAGAAAAACAGTCGGAGGAACCGGTTGAAATTTTTTTAAAGCAGAACTCGAAAAAAAATTGCTTCTGACAATCATCTAGAGTTGTCAACATTTCCACTTCGAGTTGTCACTCATCCAATGTGTTAAGATGTCTTCCAACAAGCCTGCCTTGTAAGTACGTAAATTTATTTTCATAACAAAGTTATTTAACCGAATGACACTGTTTGAGAAAAGTATAGACAAATGCTGGTTCAAGTGTTGATGCGAACTTTCATTTCAACTAAAAAAATTCAACAGAATGAGATGAGAGTTTTCATCTTTAACTTCATTACAAAAACTTTTTTTTAATTTTTGTAAATTTACTTTCTTACAAAGAGTCCGTATTGAATTTATTATTGTTGCCATCATTCCTAGCTGTTTCGATTGTAGAAACAACACAACTTTATTCTAAGACAAAAGGAGCAAATGACTGTCTAGGTAACCGATGTCTTATCGGAAGATTAACATGTTGTTTTCTTATAGTTGAGAAATTCAAACGTGAAGAACATATCAAACGCAAGACCTGAGATTTTTCTAAAGCTCTGTTTCGTGCTTAAAACGGAAAATCAACATAGCAAATGCAGTTTGACGAGCGAGCTCTATCAAAACGAAAAGAAAAAACTATCGTAAAACGGAATTTGGCAAGGCAAGCCTAATTACCGGAACCAGGAGGATCATCTTGAAAGGACTATTTTAGTGCTGTTCTCAGCTTGAAGAGTCTAATTTTGTATTGTCTTTCCTGTACTTGTCGTACTTTGCGACGAATCCAAAACGAGGTGCCCACCAGGAGATGCCAAGGGCAAATCGCTGCTGCTCCGATGTCACATAAGGTTCCATCCAATGCAGAAGGCAGCGGTAGATAAACAGATACCTCAATTACGCCGTAGGCAAAATTTCTTGAGACAAGCTCAGTATAGTTTTTATTGCTCGAATGGATATGCGTCTATAGTTAATTTAACGAATGTATTGGATAAGCTGGAATAAGAGTAAGACAGAAGAAGATCAGGGCTTTAAGTTTTTTTAAAATGTACATTGCACTATAATATCGATCAGGGCCATTTATTTTTTGTTTGCGGGTTTTCCGACGATTTGCCAAAATGGCTTACGATGCGCATTAATGTAGTTACAATTCAATAAAATCTCTGACTTCTTCTTGCTACCCGATCTAAAATTAGGTAACGAAAAGACTCAGGTTTCTAACGCTCAGAAATTGATACGGGACGTCATGTTTAATAGAGCCATAGCAAGAAACTACAACAATGAAATGAAAACATTACAAGTTATCAACAACAAAAATCTCACGCGCTTATTCAAGGTGTATGAAATTTCATATAATTACACCCGCGATGCAAGTACGAGAGAAAACTGTTTTATGAGTTTTTTTCCTCCATTTAACAATCATAGGATCATATCCATTGAACCCATTAAATCATAGTTTTTTTCTCGAGAAATCTCTTCTTCACAAAGCTGACTTAAATTGTTTCGATTACTGATTAGGAAATTGCTCGAACTGTAGTGGTTTCGCAATGGCATGACGACGCTGCAGACGAGTGAAGAGTGCCGAGACGAATACGAGTTCAGATGGAAGAGGCGAGCCTGAGAACAGCATTGCGGTAAGAGGAAGTTTTAAGAAAGCAATCGAGTAAGTGATAGACCGGAAGAGCGATAGATATGTATGTGAATGATAAAAATGATGTGGACCGTATATCAGCCATGATGGAGATCCACGGATATACGCGTGGAGGCTTCAGCTATCATAATCAGGAAAAGTCACTCATCTAATCGTTTGGTATTCTTGTATCACAACTCGAAACATGAAAAAGTTTTGATGTCTCCTTTCGTTATTGAGAATTTTTACATACTAAACACTCATGATAACCGCCAGATAAAGATAATTAAATAGTCTTTCATTCGTTTTTTAAAAAAAATATTGAATGGAAAGAGCTAATAAACAAAAAAAACTTTCTGAAAACGGCGAAAGTGTAACCTCGGATTAGCTGCATGAGAGAGACTTCGAGGGAGACGAGAGTCCCGCTCCGGCCGCACCCATCCAAGCATTGCACAATAGTCGGGGTCGGAGAAAGTCGAGCCCTGTCACGAGAACTGATTTATAATTACTTAAATTTCAACTTCTTTTGGTATCAAATTTCGTGGATGAAAACAAAATAAATGTTCCCCATCTTTATGAAAAAGAAAGTTGCTGTTGTTACTATTTGCTCGTAAGTCTTGGTGTGGTTAGGCTTTTGTTATTTATAGTTTTATCTGATTGTCCGGAAAAGCGCAAGAGGCTGTTGTATTGGTACATCGATACCATCCCCGTTCCCCCCCTATGAAGTGTATGGGAGTATCGGCAGATGTTTTATCCGCTGACATGTCTAGGCCTGACCGGCAACGTCCTCTTTTGACAAACTATACTAATGAACATGGTTTGGAAGTTACTGACAAGAGGTTTTCAACTCCTAATTGAACACCTTTAAGCCTTAAATAATCGTTTTGAATTTTCTCAATTTTAATCATTTTTTGTAACCTTTCGCTATTCTAGCCTTGCCCTGAAAAACATCATCGAGAATGTATTGTACATGAATATGAACATAGAATGAACATAGAATACATGAATATGAACATAGAATGGTGAATAAGTTGAAATATTGAATGAGTCAATGGATAACAGGATAAATGAATTCAACTTGCATTCTCATCCACACCTTCGAAGAATGCGGAACGGCCAGTGTAGATCAGAGTAATGCCGCCAGTCCCACTGCCAGTGCTGCAGCTGAAGGCGGTCCCCGTTCACTTCGTCTTTCCGCCAAACCTCCAAATCTCCAAGACCTTTTATTGAAATAGAGTATTGCCCGGACAAGGGTATACCAGTGCGAGCCCAGAGGACGGGTAAAATCTATGCGCAAATCTATCCTCTATCCAAAAAGCGAGTGATACAAATGCTCTGATCGTCAGCATCCTCTCTCTTACATCACTCTTTCTCGCGCTCTCTTCAAGGCCTGCCGTTCTCTCATGATTAGTTATCTTGATACACACGCTCTCTCTGCGTGTTACAAAAAACACTGTGAAGGGCGAGGTCGGACTTATTAGTCCTGTCTTACGAACTCTGACCAGAAATGGAGCTTGTTACCATACCGAGGAAACATTGCGTATCCGCGTATTAGTGCTAAATGAAAGTCTTGATTGCCAATGTATGTATAAGAAATAAGATTCAATATGCAAAAAAACCATTCATCTTTATTTTAATTTCAGTCTGTGCGATAGTTTGCAAATACAATACATTTCATCTCAATCAAACACCACGGCTTTGTAACTGTCCCATTTAGCATGTGTTTTTTTTCTCTTCATATTACTTAGTTCATAAACCAGATGAATTCGATCTTCCAACCAGAAAAGTCGTCAACTTAAAACTTTTTCTTCTTTTCCCAGTAGTGAGCATGTAAGTTCTTCATTGAATTTGAACTTAGGACAAGAAAGAACCAAAGATGACGTGCCTCTAGATGTGTCACATTGAAGAGAGGATCAGCCGTGCCATCGACGGAAACATTTTTTACGCAGAAGACTCCGAATTGCAAATTCTCTTCTTCGCGTCTGAAAGAACATCGAGAATATCGTGGTTTTTTTATGTGCAAGTTTCTCAGTGGAAAAGGAATCTGATTTTTTCTCTTGTTTTTCAGCTGAAAGGGCAGACCAAGTCGGAAACCCCCATCTTTGAAAAGGCAGCAAATCAAGCGATCGCTAACTCAGAAGACCCTATCCTACAAAATCTTGATCAAAAGAATTGTTAGGAAGTGAGGACTCCTCTGCTTTAAAATAAAAATTAATAAGTGCTCAAGTCCGTCAGAAAAGAACAGGATTAGCGAAGCGTAGTCTTCTTAGTGAAAAACACACAGAAGACAAAACTCATCAAACCTAGGCCAGTAGAAAGGGCAGTAAGCGAGCGGTCGATTGCTTAGAGGACCCAATTTTTCTACGTCGACTGCTCCGCAAAGCATTATGATGAGTGTTGTTTTCTCCTGCCAGACCATACGCCAGAAGTCCATCTGATTACCGTTCCTACTTTATGATCGATGTTTGCCAGTTCTTCAACATTCAAAGGCACGGGTTGAATCTTCAAGTTCCACCGCTTAAAGGCAGGTTTTTTTCCATTTCAATGGAAGTCCCTTAGCAAAACTTATTTATTCAAAGTTTTTTCTCTGAATTCCATTCAACATGTTTCTGTGGAAACGGGTTTTCGTTTAAAGTATTCCTCTTCGTCAGGTCTCTTTTTCTTTCCGAACAACTATAAAACTGTTGAGGAGAGAAATTCAATCAAAAGAACCTTGTTCTCAGCGTGTAAGTACTCAACCTATCATTGCTAGTTGTTTCGGCATAAACCGATTACATTGATGGAAAGAGTCCAATTCACTGTATTACTTCTCTCATACTGAACTACTAACATATTTCATGTGTCCCAGTGGCCAAAGGCCATTTTCCTACAAGCTCCCTTCTTTGTAATATATTATTTTGTCTCTAGAGACAGTTAAAAAAAATCAATCACTTCACGCAAACAGATAACAGCTCGAGAAAAATTTGTAGTTTGTAAGACCATGGCGAGCAGAAAAAGATTGTGCAAGATGATTATGTCGCTTTTTACGCACCCTTTTGGTATTTTTATCCATTAACCCTTCTCTATTTTCTTTGTTGAAGGATCTGGGGACCTGAGTATGGAGAAGAGGCGCTTGTGTGCAAATGAAAGTAGACATCAGTGGGCCTCCTCGGACGTACGAGGCGTGAATAAAATCGGAAGTGCCGCTGGAACAAAAATGCGTCTTCGCTAACGATATCTTAAACTATGTACATATGTGAGATTTGAAGTCTCGAATATTGTGATACAGTTGTATTAACCTTTTTATCTAGTCCGTGCTTTTTCATTTAGAGTCCTTTGAATTTATTAAGTACTATATACTGTCTTAAAATAACTCTATTCGAGAGTATTGAAGAAATAAAAAAATTGGCTTTCAGCAGCAATGCAGGAAAAATTACCCATATGTTTGCAGAGTCTGGTAGCTACGTTTTCAATTTTTTGGGAATGACAAACAAAGGTCTCGGTTCTCTGACTAGGCCTCGCTCTGAAACTTCACTTCAGGCACTTGTCCGTCGTTCTCGAAAAGCTCATCGACCAGTCTCGCTCTTCTCAAAATTTCATCAATCGATATTTCGTTTCTACTACCGATCTTTATTCGACAAATTTCGATTCAAATCTCAAACAGGAGTAGAAATTCCACGGGGCGAATACAAACCCAGCCATCTCTCTACATATTTCTGATCGTTAGGGTGAGCGCGTTAAAATTAATTTAAAACGGCTCTTTGCTGCACCGTGGACTGGTTTTTGCCCGTGTGATAGTATTGTATAACCAGGTGTAACAGCTGACGGTCTTGAAACTGTGTAAGTGAAAACTTTTTGGTTTTTAGTATAATATTTGAAGCTTGTGAACAAACTACTTTTCAGAAAGAAAAAAAGAAAAGATTTTTTCTAAACAATCTCGTCAGATGCAATGGCTATCAAATCGATCTCAGTCATTGGGAAGTTTTCACTTGGTATACTTTTTTGTGCTACTTGGTATACTTCTTACACTAAGTGAGCGTTTTTTTGAACCTGAAGTGATCATCTTCAACGGCCACTCGACCATTAAAGTCTCGCAAAGGTTTCAGGATGACTCGAGACACATCCGCACACGAGATTACTGTAACTGGTATTGTAAATATTCCCGGAGTACTGTAGTTGGTATCAACGTAGTTCTTGCAATCAAGGAGACTCTTTAACATTTGAACTAAAATTGGAACGAATTTTAACCCTACTTTGTCTTGACTTGAAGAGTTTTCTCAACGCACCTTTCTACTATTTCAATTTGAAACGGTTTCATGAGCTGTCACTGTTTTACTTTACCCCTGAAATTTTTCGTTGAAGCACAAATAAATGTGTCCCTAATGAATTTGTTTATTCAAAGTTTTGTTTAAGGGCAAATGAGTAACAACACCTTGCAAAAGATTTAACCTTCATCTCTAATATGTTTTCGATCGTTCATGTAAACTTCGTTCCAATTGTTCGTCTTATATGTATGATAAAAATTGTTAACATGTACTCAATGCCTCAAGACATCTGCAATGTTTCAGTGAGAACGCTGGTCTACATTTATCACGCAAGTTTTTTCTCGGGAAAGTGCAAACCTTTCGATCGCGCTTTTGTGAGGTAGTTGACATTGAAAGATGTCTGGGCCGCTTCTCCTCCCGACAGAGGATACAAACCGAAGAAAGCTTCCAAACGTACAAATTCGTTCAGGAAAACCTGAACGAATCGATTGATGTTTAGCTATGCAGTTTAAAAGCGTTGAGGAATAGCTAAGATGGTCTATGATTGAATCAAAATTTTAAAAAAAACGGTAACTCTCGAGGCGAGATCGACCTAACTATCTCTCATTATCTGACCGGATTTGTGAGCGCATTATTAGTGTCAAGTGTGATTGAGAAAACGCTAGCACATTTTCATCAGTGTTATTTTAATCATATAACATGATAGAGTAACAAAGAAGCCACAATCATATTTCAAATTGATTACAACTTTTTCGAAAAATTTGAAGTAATTGGACACCTCATAAGGCAAAATACACAGCGAACCCTTTTGTATAATACTGAGGGATAGATTTAGAGAGCTCCCATTTTCACTGGCTCTAGGTAACAATTTGAATGTTGTGAGTACTTATTTCAATATTCAATTTTCATTAGAAATTTGATGTTTCAGAAAAAATCATGATTTTCACTGTTTCTGTACCCATGGAAGCTTCAATTCAAAAATTAAGAGTGAGAAAGAAACCTAATATTTTTAGTATTCTTCAAAAATTGCTATGCACAATCAGAATTTTATGGCCCGTGTATGTATTTAGAAGACTAAAACATACATTGAGCGCATCATGTACTGGTGGCGGTCTGTTTACATTGTATGTTTAGCATAGCTGGTTCGGTTAGTATTTACCCACTACTTTAAAAATTCTGAAAACAGAAAACGACGCTGAAAACAAGGCTTTGGCTGACATTGAGATGACAGGAGATGGTTCCTGGCTGCACGAGCAGAGACCAGCCCACCTTGTTCGCCATAGAAGAGGCAGCCCTATGAATGGAGCGGAGCACTCGGGTTGAGTGCTCTGCCGATGAGTACAGCCAGGTACACAGTGGATCTAACTGGAACTTATCTGTATGAAAGTTACACTTAGTTGTGAAAGCTCGAACGATACAGTTTTTTACTCTTCCCACTGGCACTGTTCGAGTGAGAAGCTTTTTCTCACCAGTTTATCATTGGATTTCATATCAGGTGAGGAAGTACTTTGTTGAAACCAGGAAGAAATTTTAGATGTTTTTAGGAGTTTTCTTCAGTTTTTTTTCTGATGTGTGTTAGTGTAAAAATGTTAGTGTACTGATGTTAGTATTAGTGCACAAATCTGCTAACAACTAACCGATCTAAGCTTGCTGTACTCGTGGCTGGCTTCGTCAATAATCTGCCCACAATCCGATATTGAGGGTAGAAGTCGATCGAGTAACCAGGAAACCAGTTTGCTTCTGCAAGGCTAAATTACAACTTTCAAAGTGTATTTCTCCACCTTGTTTACTTTAGGCCCAGTCTCAAAATATTGATTAACAACTTTTTTAGCTTTACATGTTTTTCTAACAGTTAGGCTGAGCTAAGGGTAATGTTCAAATCAAAACAATTGCCTCCTTATCTTCAATCTTTCTACCTGTAGGATGACTTTCTTTTTCTATCTAAACTCCGAAGAAACACCTCGATGTAAAAAATAATCAAGAACTTATGACTCGCTTACCCGTACTTCTGACTCGCTTACCCGTACTTCTGACTCGCTTACCCGTACTTCTGACTCGCTTACCCGTACTTCTGACTCGCTTACCCGTACTTCTGACTCGCTTACCCGTACTTCTGACTCGCTTACCCGTACTTCTGACTCGCTCACCCGTACTTCTGACTCGCTTACCCGTACTTCTGACTCGCTTACCCGTACTTCTGACTCGCTTACCCGTACTTCTGACGCAAGTCCTTCTCTTGTTGTTCACTCGAGGTCTCAAACCCTTCTTGAAGAAGCTTTTCGATAAGAATCAGACGAGTCTGTTCGTCGCAAACGATAGCGTCAATCGAGAAAAAACAACAAGATAGTTGCAATTAACTCCAAGTATACTTTATATTCTTTTAACCAATTTTCGTGTGTTTCAATATGAGAGAGAGAGAGATAAGAAGAGTGAAAAGAGTGAGATATGTAAAGATATTGAGGCAGAGAGAGACAAAGAAAGAAAGGGATATAGACCGAGAGATACAGAGAGTGATGATAGCGATAAATCTGTTCGGCTCTCGCGATCTCTCATACCTCGAATTGTGTCAGGTTTTGAAAATATATTATAAGTCCTCTTAGAGCGAAGAGTAAAAAAAAACTTTCACTAAACTATTTTAGAACAAAACCGTTCATTGAAGCCGGAATTTTTTTTCAAGCTTAATCTAGAACAAAAACGATTTTTCTTAAATCTGATTCGATTCATTCAATCTGACCCGCGGAACTTGAGAAGGAAACATTTAAACGTGAACGATAAAGGTTACCTTGAATAATTTTTGTGCGATGAAGGTTTTCAGTTCCAATTTTTCAAACTTTTCCTGGAACAGATATTTATTATCATTATCATTGTCGAAATTGTTATCTTTAAATCATGATTGAATCTAACCAAAGGATCCAGTTAAAAATTATCTTGAAATCCCATCTAAGGCTCTTTTTTCAAACGGAATGCTCAAATTTAATCATTTTACCTTTTTTTCAGTTTTTCAGAGGAAAGCTCATAATTGGACTGAAGGTGGAGAAACATTCAACAATGAAAATAATTAGATAGAATCATTCATAATGTTTTGAGTTGCCTAATGTTCTCATCACACTAACATCGAATAAGACTGACAATTCTAGTCCTTAAAGCTCTCTCTTTCGCGTTTCTTATCCATCGCTCATAAAAAGGAACGTCATCGTCCTGAGGAAGTAGGGGAAGCAAGTTCGCTCTTCCCAGGCCTCCATCCCAGTCAACGCCAATCGCCGCATCCTGCAAGTAGAAAATCACATTTTTTTTTATCAAGTCTTACGAATTATTAGGTTTATCAAGCTCTTTCAATCGATAAATGTCTTGATGAATGGCGAGAGAAAAGTATGATAAGTCACAACATTTTCTTACTAACCTCCAGTTCAATACTACTTGCATCGGAATCGAGAGTCATTTCTGATTGACTGGATTAGTGTCGAAGAAAACTTGATTGATAAGAGGTAGATCAAGTTGACAATACAGCGAAAAAAGCAGGAGCAGAGACAATAAAAGTGTTCTCCCTTTTTCCAGCTCTCTTCCGCTCTCTCGCTTTCGATCTTTCTCCCCTTTTCTCTATCTCTCGCTCTCTCTTTATGGCTCTTTTTTAACGTCCGAATCTGTTCACTAGGTCTATTCTTATAATCCACAAACTCTTTCTTCTTCAATCCATTTTTAGTATGCAAAACAGACTGCCATAAAGGAATAGAACCCTTATGTAGGGAGATACATATTAGGAAAAGATTAATTGGGAACATTTTTCGAGGAAAATATAGTTTCCTACCTATCCGGGTTTCGTGAACTGTTTGTAACGAATGAAACAACTTCTTTGAAAAAGGTGTGGCAAATGTATAACTACTTTGAGCATTTTTGAAAAAATTTATCCTTGATCATTTTTCTCAACAAAAAATGGTACGTGCATACGGGCCCGGGTACACGCAGGAAAAGAAACTTTCTTGAAAAAAAATTTTTGGGAAAAATCAGGGTTATATTTTTCTTTGCATTGGGAAAGTTCTGTGACACTTTAGCCCCCCAAATCGAACCCAGGCGTTATAGAAATCTACATCTACATATATTGGGTTGTTATATGTTTCCATATACCATTTTTTGCTCAATTTATGATTGAGTTGTACTTTTTTTCAACGAATGTTCCTTTTTCTATGAAAGGATTGCTTAGGCTTTAGAAAAAATAGTAAAACTGATTGGATTTCAGAGAGTGTATTGTTAAAGTAAATTTGTGCTGGGGGCTTTTGTAAACTGTGTGGTGGAGTAAAACAAAATTCTGCGGGGCGCTTTTGTAGCAGAAACTGTTTTCTTCAGAAATCTCTCGCGGTGGGGGGCCAATGTAAGAGATTGCCGGGTATGGACTTAAGCCATCAATTTACTGGGGGTTTTTTTTTAAATTATACTTTTTTGTAAAAAAAATTTTTTTAATTTTAAATTAAACTAAATTTTAAAGGCTATTGTAAAATTTTTAAATTATACTTTTCAACCCCCACTTCTCCAATTTAGATATTTTACTTCCGTCCCCCACAAGAAAAAAATTTCAGTTGCGTCGGGGGCTATTGTATTAATGGGGGGACAAAAAGTGCTCGGGGGGCTGAAGTAAAATTTAAACAAAATCAGCCGCGACATTAATCTCTAAACGATGAGATCATCGGCGCGATGATTATGAGCGCTCACATGACTTTGAGGTCTAAGATAAGAGCTTCCTGGATACGAGCTCGGCTGAATTTTTGTTTTTAAACTATTTCAACCACGCGCTTTAAGAATTTGAATTTATCTGCCGCGACATTGATCTCTAAGCGATGAGATCATCGCGCCGATGATCTCATCGTTTAGTGATTAATGTCGCGGCAGTTCTTTTTCAACTTCGATATATGTAGCTATGAACTAAGCCGTAAACGAATCATTTACAACTTGGATGCATATAATTAACAATCAGAAACCAGCGATGATTTCATCGCCTGTGCTCGAACGAGAAAATCAGAAAAAATTAAGTTTTCACAAAACAAAGAAATTCTGTATCAAAAACACAACTGTTGAACTTGCAGCGAAAATTCAGCTTCAAAAAAATTCGAGTATTAGAGAATGAATGAGCACTGGAGCGGAGTAACGGCAAAAAAAATTTCATGAGATTTTAATAAATTTCGGTATATTAAAAGTTTGAAAAAATTCATTGACTAGTTTACAGAACAAAATTCGACTCAAAAAAGAGCCAATTCAAACAGTAAGACTTTTTTATTAATCAATAAAGGAAACTCAGAGAAAAGGTGAGAAAAATAGCGGAGTGACTGCATACTCAATAAGTATCAAAGACCAATCAACTCGGTTTTGTCCTATAAATTCCATGAGCAAAACAAGTAATCTTGTCGCTGATCTTGTGTATAGTAGACAATAATTTTTAATTGCACAAGTAATAGTGTCCATGACAAGAATGAAGAGGAGTGGCTGTTCCTTTGACGAATCCACATTTGTTGCGTTGGAGCTTGACGATTTCTCGCAAGCGCTGTTCGAGGACACGTTCCAAAATTTCCATTGTATAGCAAAGAAGGCGTATCGGTCGATAATTCTAACAGTTCGCTGCATCCCCTTTGTTCTTGAAAATCGGAACCGTGACACTTGTAAACCAATCTGCGGGTGCTCGACTAGTTTCCAATATCGCGTTGAAGAAATCTGTAAGCCAGGGGATCGCGCTATCTCGTAGTTTCTTGAGCTTCCATAAGTCGGCTAGTAGCTCCTCTGGACCTGGGGCTTTGAAACTCTTCATAGCGCAAACGGCTTTCGAGACTTCGGCATAAGTAATGCGTGAGACAGGGCCGGCTAATTTCGGGCCTTCTGGAACATCCGGGTGTGGGAATTCTACACTTTAAGTGCTGTTGCCAGTGTCGGAGGATCTCTGTAATATTCTGCAGCCTTCGCCCGTCTTTCGTCTTAAGGCATTTGTAGTGCTCGATGTCAAGAGCCGCTTTTTTCCTAGCCGGTATATGGTCTTCTCTCCTTCCTTCGTGTCCAAGCGGTCGTAGAGTTCACGATGATGTTCAGAGCGCGCGGAGGCCACGGTTCGCTCTGCTTCCTTTTCACAGTCTTGTACTCCTGCCAGTTCTCGTCTGTCTTCTCGAAGAACCATCTCTTGTAAGCCGCTTTCTTTGCTCGAACTGCATTCTGCACTTCTTCTGTTCAAAGCCATGACTGCTTGTCGATTCTTCGGCGTCCAGGTTTCGTCTTTCCTGGAACTTTTCTCGCGTTGGCGGTTGCAGAGTCTCGAAGCGAGGTCCATGTCCTGTTTATGTCTTCCGGATCGATTTCAGGGAGGGGTGAAACCAGTGAAGACGGCTTATTTATATTCCTGAAGCTTCCACCATTTGATGGTTGCCAGGCAAGTTACTTGTACTCTCTTCTTCACGTTGACACGCAGGTCAGTGATGACCAGCTTGTGTGGAGGAGCGAGGCATTCGGACGGAATCACCTTCGTGCCGATCACTGCCAGAAAGTCTCGTTTTCGTAACAACATGGAATCTCTTTGGCTTGTGTTGAGGCCACTGGAATACGTGATCATCTGGCTCGTTCTCTTCTGGAAGAAGGTGTTGGATATGACGAGACCTCTTGCTTCTGCGAAGTCGAGGATTCGGCATCCATCGCTGTTCCTATTTCCATATCATTTTCCATGTAAATTAAAGTATTCCCTACTTCTCGTTGATCTTAAGCAACGGATTTTCATACCAAGCAGAGGAGCGGATTGTTCGTGGAAACTTGTGCAAAAATCATGTGGTGTGACGGGGACCGAAACCGTGACCTTTCGCATTCCGGGCGAATGCTCTCCCCATTGAGCTACACACGCGCACATGATAATGCACATTTTAAGGCCCAAACAACATGCCCCCCTCTCAACACCGAGGTCTCTCGAGGTCTAGGGTCAGAGGTCTAGGCGCGAGGTCACAGGTCACATCTGCGAACTAACACATGCTACACACAGAAAAAAATTGATCACCAATAATAAGGTTCAATGCATATTGATCACATTTTGATCATTTTTGGTTGCGCTGAGAGCGCAGGAACTGAACAATATATATTTATCAGTATGTTTTACCTAAGCCGTATTTTAATTTCAACAAGGAAGATTGCGTGTTTTCACACCAAAAAAGTTTCATTAGCCTGCGCACTGTTTTGCTCACCGACCGTTGTTTACCGTAAAAAGTAAAACTAATTTGCTCACATACAGTCAGATACATACAGGTTTTGTTTCAATTTTTCCGTTTCCTGATTAGCAATAAAATGACGCTGTGACTGTCCAAATGGAGCAACTTTTGCATTTAGAAAGAGGATGTTGCATTTTTTTTGTTGCAATTTTCAGATTTCAAGTATTAGTTGAAGTGTTTTATTGAGAAATTATTCATTGTATTTTAAGTGATTTGAAAAAATATGGATTTTACGAGTTATTTTAGCTAGCATTGTTTATAATAAATCAAGATTCAAGAACGAATTCTCACAAATTTAAGAAGTGATTTTCAAAGTTTGCAAAAACTTTTTCGTCCGCCAATTCGCGTATCGCTTGTAAGCTTCGATGTTATTAAGTGTGTTTTTTAAAACTTCATAGAGACGAATTGTGGTTAAATTTTTGTTAAGCAACCGCAGGTCAGCAGGTTCGGCCTTGCTGGAGAAATCCGAAGACCTCTCAATTGGAAGTGCAATCACGGTTAACAACCATTTACTTTGAAATCCAGTATTTTTTAATGGTCAAACTTATATTGTAAGAAATTCAAGAAGTCTCTGCGATTCATGTGTTTTTCTTAAACTAAGGAAAAGTAAACGCCTAAAATTTTTGGCTCTAATCTACTTTAGCCGTCCAATGAAAGTTTAGCTGACAGAAATTCAATTGACAAAAATTAATATTATGATAAATTTTCTTATGCCGTAAGACCTCGTTAGCTAAGCCGTACGGCCTCGTTAGCGTAAACTTTTTCCTAAGCCTAAGCATTTTTTAATGAAAAAAACAAGAGAGTCTAATTGTAAAAGTTTGATTGGACGGCTAAAGTCTGAATGATTGACAAAAGTTTTGATTGGGCGGCAAAATTTTTGATTGGGCAGAACTTTCATTGGACGGCTAAAGTAGATTAGAGCCAAATTTTTTTTGATTGTGCATCAACAATCGCTGCGAAGTGACGGTTTCCCTCCACATAAACATACCGATTCCTCCCAAAAGTGAATCTGAGTTCCAAATAGCAAATATCTATTGCTGGTTATAAGGTCGGAAGGTTACGAAAAATTCAGTGGGAGGAGAAAAGCAAGGGTTTATTAAATGGTCATGTGACACCCTATGTCAGCGGGCCTCTGTTTTTTAAACTCCTAAGGGGAGACCTTTTTGTTTAAATTGGCAATTTTTTTTCATCATAAGGGAAGGGTCTCTGTTTCATGAATTTTTCTGCGTTTCGCGGGCCGCTGTACCTCTTCCTCGCACACTAAAAATCCCTGCTGGTGACCAGGCGTTAAAACGTCATTTCAGACCTTCTGTCGGCGGGCCCCTTTTTTTGCCAAAAGAGGGACCTTTATGTGAAACGCAAAATTTTTAAAGTTTTTTTTAAATCATAAGGATAGACCCTTATGATTAAAAAAATTCTTTCGCGATGTTTTTAACTTTCAAAAAACTTCCCTCAACCACTTTCAATGTTTACAAAAGCATAACTCACGGTTCTTATCGCTATAACTAATTAGGAAACTCTAACTTTAAAAGATAAGTTTTATATTTCTTAAAGGAGGTTCCATCCAAAAATAATAAAAAATCATAAAGGTCTTGAAGTATTGAACGAAATTGCTTCTAAAAGTAGTAACGAAAAATTTAATAAAAAAACCCTAGTGACCTAATCAAATCAAATCTGACCTATGCTTAGTTATAATCAGTGTGTTACTGTAACCTGCTGCGCGTTAAAAATCTAAGCGCTATCCAAGAAACCTACTAATAAAAATGCTCTGTTCGTCTGCATCCTCTCTTTTACACCACCGCTCTCGGGTTCTCAAATGCTTGCAGTTCCATCATGATTAAACATCTTGATAAAAAAAAGCTTCTTCTGCGATGGGTGATGAAAAGCCTGGTTATAATGAGCTTGACCGATCTCTACAGAGCGCGGAGTCTTGGCCGTACCAAGGAAAGGTGGAACCTCGCAAACGGACTTCTTCTAGGGGTTCGGAGGTACGGGGTGCAAACGGACAGGCAGGACAAGTCCGCTCTCGGGTGGGAGGAAAAGGCGCAGCTATCCAAGCAACACTCACAACAAGGTTCGTTCCTACTGGTAACCCGGTCAAAGACACAAAGAACTGAGTTCGATTCATCCTCGTGAAGTAATTTTTACTCGTTTTGGTTCGACCTCATTGATGAATACCGCCAAAAAGTAATGAAACCTTGAGATTTGACCGATGTAATTTTTCAGATTCAGCTACTGGATACGGTGGCAAACTCAGTGTGAGAAAAGGTCGCCAGGACAAGTCTGCCGTGAGATGGAGTGAAAAGCCTGAGAGTAAGGCCAATTGGGCGGCCATTAATTTTCATATCTCGAGCATTGATTGATTTTTTAGTGTCATCGCATCATGCTTAATGTTTTTTTTAAACCAGTGTAATAGAATTTTTCTGAAAATAATAGACCTTGAATTTTTCAAATTCTACTTTGAATCTTTTGTTTGTAAGCTTGTTGGAAAAAAGTTTGTTGATTTGAAGTGTCATCGCATCATGCTTAATTTTTTTGAAACCAGTGTAATATAATTTTTCTAAACCAGTGTAACTAGTGAAATTAATAGACCTTGAATTTTTTCAAACTCTACTTTGAATCTTTTGTTTGTATGCTTGTTGGAAAAAAAAGTATGTTGATTTGAAGTGTTCATTACATTCCAGAGAAACACGAAATTTTTGTTTTAATTTGGAAGAAAAAAAAAAAGAAAAAGAAAAAACTCAAGAAAAAGGAAGAAAATCTCGCAATTTATGGGCGAGGTTTAACACAGCACACTTTTTTCCAAGTGAACAATATTATTGATCACAACTGAACAGTTTCGCAGTTCGCGAATTAGCGCTAGGTAGGACGAGTTTTACTACAGACTGAACAATATAAAGGGGAATAAGAACATCGTCCCCTTTATATTGTTCAGAAAATGGATCAAAACTGATCAATTTTTTCTGTGTGTAGGGTTGTCCTTTTTTCCTCTTTTTCTCTTTTTTCTCTCAATCTCTTCCCAGTTCGGCCCCCCATGTAAACAAGAGTATTCCCTACTCCTCGTTGATCTCATGCAACGGATTTTTAAACCAAGCAGAGGAGCGGATTGTTTGTAGAAACTTGTGAGAAAAAAATCGTGCGGCGTGACGGGAACCGAACCCAAGACCTTTCGCATTCCGGGCGATGCTCTTACCCACTTAGCTACACACGCACACAATATGTATAATGCACATTTTGAGGCCCATACAACATCCACCGTGACAACTGTATCCACTGCTTTCTCCTCCGACATGTCCGTTGAGATCCCCTCCAAGTAACAGATGATCTTCTGTGGGGCAGTTGGTCGTGTAGATCCTGCCAGAACTTGTCCTTATCCTCTTCATCATATCCAGTTTGTGGGGTATGCGGAGAAAATCTAGATATGGTGGTTGTCGGCATCAATGGAAAAAATACATCATGCGGTCATAGTGACGTTGAACTTCGGCTACTCGGCTTTGAAGATCTTCACTAACTACGATGGCGACTCCGTTGGACTTCGTCACTCCATGATAGATGAGTTTATATCCTTCACCGATGTTACGTGACTTCTGCCCTTTCCATCTCGTCTCCTGGACGCATGCTATATCGATTCTACGGCGTTTGAGAAGGTCCGCTAGCTCACGGCAGCGCCCGGTCAGTGTGCAGATGTTAAGGGTGGCGAATCGGACTTTTCTCGATATGAGATTTGGTAGTCTGTCGGCCAATTGCCCGCGCATTTTATTCACGTTGATGGGGCATGGCCAACGTACGTCGCTTCCGGGGGACGCCCTGTAGCATGGAGATGTTTGATCCAATTTGCCGACCGGCCTGTCGCTCGGGCCTGGCGTCGGTGTCCGCGTTCAGCTTAGCTCACTCGTACGAGTTAGCAGTTTCCGATGGCACCACGTGGAGGAACGGACTCGCCAGTATCAAGTTCCCGTTAACTGAAACGACTAATACTCGTTCGATTCAGTCCTCAACGAAATATTTAGAACGTGGTTTTTTTGTAAAAGAATGGTTATTGAAGAGAAATCTAGTGAATCTCTCTGACTTCCTTTCTCTCTCTCTCTCTGTTCAGCACTCCCTCTCTCTCTCTCTTGCACTCTCTCTCTCTCTCTTTCTATCTCTTTTTTCCTCTCTCTCTATCTCTCTTCCTATATCTCTCGCTTTCTTTCTATCTCATTTTTCATCTCTCGCTATCTCTCGTCCTATCTCTCTCTCTCTCTCTCTCTCTCTCTCTCTCTCTCTCTCTCTCTCTCTCTCTCTCTCTCTCGTTTTATCACAGTATCTCAAACACAAAGAGGAATCGGTTTGATGTAAAGTCAGTGCTCAAAAAAGTTAACATGCAAAGCAAGTTGGGGTAATAATCACAAGCAAAAAACTAGTTCATCTGATAGAGAGTCTTCAATGAAAGTCATCAATGCCTTTTTACACGCGCATCTTTTCTTTTCAATTCTTCTTCTTACGCGTCTGATCTCCGCATGTCTAGCTATTTTTGTTTCTTTCCTTCTCTCTCTCTCTCTCTCTCTCTCTCTCTCTCTCTCTCTCTCTCTCTCTCTCTCTCTCTCTCTCTTACTTTTTCTCTGAAAATTTTCTTTCACTCTTTTCCGATCTCTATATATTTTCTCTTTTTCCTTTTTTCCTCTCTTCTTTAGTTTCTTTCTCTGATTCTCGCACTTTTTCTCCTTCTACGTTCTAATTTTACTGCCAATTTTCTCACTCATTATCAAAACCATCATTTCAGCTTTTTTATTTCTCTTTTCCCACATGGAGCTCTCTTTTTCACGTACAGAGTCAGTTTACCAATTCAATGAGAATAGGAATTGAGAGAGAACGGGAGAATGATATGATTATTTAGTGGTGAACAAAATAACGAGAAAAAGTCAGAAAAATATATTCTCAGGAAGAACAATGGAACGTTCAAACGAGACAGCGAAAAAGAGAGAATGAGAGACAAAGATAAACAGAGAGTCAGAAAAAGAGACAGAGAGAGTGAAAGAGAAAGAGGAAGAGAGAAAGAAAACGGAAAGTCTGGAGGGATGAGAATAAAGAGTATTCCATGGAAATAAGAGGTATATGTATAGTGCCAGAGCAAGAAGAGTATCCAAAGTTAGTTTGAGACTTTTGTAGTTTGGATGTGTGTCCCGGAAGGAGCTTAAGAGATCATGTAGAGGAACTCCTTTTTTAGTGTCAAAATGTGCTGCCCACCACTTGGAACCATGGGTGCTGCCTGCAAAATAACCATGGGTGCTGCCTGCAAAATAACCATGGGTGCTGCCTGCAAAATAACTTAGCTCCTGTATGTTTCCGTTTTCTCCATTATTCACTACTATTTCTATAGATCAAGGCATTTAGGTTTTTTATATAGCACTATGGCACGAAATATCAATGTGTTGTTGTGGTGTAAAGGATACGCGCTCACTCCCGGATAGATACGTATATGAAAGAATCCTGAGTTTCATCCCGCCCGTTGAATTAGCTTTTTTGCTGTGAGATAGCTTAGTCAATTATAAGCTGGACTCTTTCTATGCATGTAAATCCCAGAGATTCTCAAACACTCAAATCTGGACTGAAACATTCAAGTCGTTTTCCGCCTATGTATCAAGCGATCAACTTCGTTTGTTTTCTGCTATCCAATCTTTCTATGTCGTTCTTTCTCGAAAAATTCGAGTTTTACCAAATTTGAGCACTTTGAAGCCGTATGCTGCTAATCTTTGCAATTTTTTTCTCTGCCAACACCTGTAGTTGTTTCACTAATGGTGCTGCATACTTTTGACATAAAGATAAAACGTATATATTTCTTTGCATAAAATGCTCCCTATTCTCGCTGTAATTTTTGTTCTGTAACTAGAGTAACGGGTTTTTTTGAGGTATGAAATAAACGCTCTGCATTTAAAGTTTGTGCTCGGTACCTATTGCCTGAGCTTTTCAACAAAACAGAAGCTCTATGTAAATCACTCAAGCGGTGAGTACCAAAATTATATTGAACGAGCTCGCATTCACGCGGCTTCTTGTAAATGCCAGTTTATGTAAAACAGTAAACAAATTAGCTCAGCTTAGATATGTATTAGCAAAAAAAAAATTACTGTAAACGAGGCGGCTCCGAAAATTAAACCATTCTATATGTATTGAAGGATTAAATTTGAATTTACGAAAATTGGAGAAAAATTTCGATTCATAAAGCTTTGTGTTTCTTACTGCAATAGCCGCCTATTGTGGTTGAAGTAATGAAAGCTGTCTATTATTTGTCATCATGTGCTTCAATTTACTCTTAATCCATTAAAAATCAGATTTTTAATGTGAAAAAACTCTGCAGTTTCCTTGAATGACTTTCAATTCCCCAGTATAATCTTCTTATCAATGCTTTCACGCATTCAACAGGAACCTACTTCAATGACTTCTATAGCAGCAACCTTACCCCATAAAGTAAGTATGCTCACTTGAAGTTGCATGAGCTTCAGTGTGAGAGAAATCAAAATTATCAAGAACGCATTTCTGGCATGTAGTTGTCGGTCGAATTCAAGTCTCCACCATGATCGCCTGCGTTACCCTCTCTGTTCACTTTCAATCGATACTTTCAATCATTTTAACCCAGTATAATGTCTGCTGAGTTGAGTATTGAGGTCTCGACGGGTCAGTCATGGTCATCGTCTACTTGTCTGACAAAAGTGACGACGATGAAACACCGAAGAGAAGTCCCGACACAAAGAAGAACGATGAGGAAGATGAAAATAAAAAGTGTATCCCTACCTTTTACAAGTTTCTTATGATAAAAAAGACTGTTCAAAAATCAGGGTAGGCATAATGGTTAACTGTGCGACAACTGTGCAAAGAGCATTAAGTTCATCCTCCTGTCCCCGGAAATTTTCACCCGAAACCAAAGGGTAAAGGAAAGCAGATGCTTACCACTGGTGCACACCAGAAGTGATCCAGCGATCTTCCAGTGCTTTTACTAAGATACTTGTTCATATCCTTTCAAAGAAGCGCACCTTTCAGCAATGCGGAGCAAGCGCGAGAAAGATGATTTCAAATAATCAAATTTCTGTGAAAGGACTTCGGAAGTTACGGTAGAAAGTTTTCGAAAAAAATTAAAAGTCAAAACTCGAAATTTTGCTTGTTTCAACCCTTTTCCGAAAATATGAAACATCGAAAGTTAAGAAAAAATTCTCTGCTTCATCACAGACTCATAACAGGTTTGAGCCTTCAGGAGTAACAGAGGCACTGCTGTAACTGGCTGGACTGGGTGCATAGACCAAATCGTCAATCCAATACCTGTCGTCGATATCAAGGTACACTACCCTATTCATTCACAACAAATTCTAACCACATAAAAGTTCCCTAATATCTATACCAGGACCTCATAGAATGCTTGACTCTTGTCTCTGCGTCTCTGCCATCAAAATCAAGCATTTGAATCGAAGTGAGAGGCTCACCATGCAATCAAATAAAAAGGTTCAAAACGTTCCTTTTAGTTTTCATCAAGGTTTTGCACTAGGCATTCATAAAGTTTTTAATACTCCGTTCAATTGCAATACAAACGTGAGGCATAAACACATGGTTGCATCAATCGGTCAATGCACGCTGTCCAGTAAACTCGTTTTTATAAGTGTACTTACAAGAACCCAGTACTTCATAACAAGATTCGATCTTTCAGCTGCTTAAACGATCGGCTCCCCAGCAGGGTTCTAATGAAGCAGAAGAACCAGTTCGGAAAACGTCCTGGGTGTCCAAGCAGACGAGCAAATTGATGACTGTGCTTGAAGACAGGCGGCTTTCCCTGGACGATGTGAGTGATGATGCAGGAATGCCGGGCGTTGCCAACATTCACACCGTACCATCGATTGCCATGCATCAAGCTGTTTTGGAAGGTTCGTTTAAAGATGAAAAGTGGATGTGAAGTGATACGGATAAGCAAAGTAATGCGGGTTCGGTTCCCGACCATCGATACTTTTCACAATTTTTTTCCTTTTTTGTTATCTGTGTAATTTTTTTGAGATAGTCTCATTACTCGAGTTGTTTTCTTGTTCGGCTTCAGATCTATTCTGAGTCTCTCAGTGGCCTGAGCTCTAGAGCCCTTAGTTTTTCTTCAGCTAAACAGTCGATTGCTGGCCCGAAAGCACGAGAGCAATGGGGCAGCCAACTGCAGTTCCTGCTGGCTTGTGTTGGGTACGTCGTTGGACTCGGTAACATCTGGCGCTTCCCATCACTCGCTTACGAGCATGGAGGAGGTTACAATCAGCTTGAGCTCAACACGTAGTCAGGCTCAACAAACTCCAGTAACTTTCATATGCTAATTACAGAAAATTTATTTGAGCTTGTACAACGTGCGCCAAAAGTTCAGGTGGGCAGTAATTTTTCGATAAAAACTTAACGGATTTAGCAAATCAAATCAAATTTTCATGAAAGTTTACTGAGGGAGTTTGTATGTAATATAACTGCTGTTTCGAAACTCAAAAAGTGCTTTTTCCCTTTTTTTGACACAAGCGTAAAATCGCATGTGAAAGTCACTCACCGTGGTGGACAGGTACATATGCGACGTCAAGATCATTCCACGCCTTTTAAAGCGCGTGCTTCAGACCGTCCAAGTTCTTGTAGGGAGAATCGCATGCCTTGCTTTCAAGGACCGACAACACAGAGAAGTCGAGGAGTCTCAAATAAATCGAATACGGAGGCCATCAGTCGAGGATTGTTATCGAGAGGAAATTGGTCTTGCAACAGTCTCGCACCACTTTAGCCAGTCGAGGATTGTTATCGAGAGGAAATTGGTCTTGCAACAGTCTCGCACCACTTTAGCCAGTCGAGGATTGTTATCGAGAGGAAATTGGTCTTGCAACAGTCTCGCACCACTTTAGCCAGTCGAGGATTGTTATCGAGAGGAAATTGGTCTTGCAACAGTCTCGCACCACTTTAGCCAGTCGAGGATTGTTATCGAGAGGAAATTGGTCTTGCAACAGTCTCGCACCACTTTAGCCAGTCGAAGATTGTTATCGAGAGGAAATTGGTCTTGCAACAGTCTCGCACCACTTTAGCCAGTCGAGGATTGTTATCGAGAGGAAATTGGTCTTGCAACAGTCTCGCACCACTTTAGCCAGTCGAGGATTGTTATCGAGAGGAAATTGGTCTTGCAACAGTCTCGCACCACTTTAGCCAGTCGAGGATTGTTATCGAGAGGAAATTGGTCTTGCAACAGTCTCGCACCACTTTAGCCAGTCGAGGATTGTTATCGAGAGGAAATTGGTCTTGCAACAGTCTCGCACCACTTTAGCCAGTCGAGGATTGTTATCGAGAGGAAATTGGTCTTGCAACAGTCTCGCACCACTTTAGCCAGTCGAGGATTGTTATCGAGAGGAAATTGGTCTTGCAACAGTCTCGCACCACTTTAGCCAGTCGAGGATTGTTATCGAGAGGAAATTGGTCTTGCAACAGTCTCGCACCACTTTAGCCAGTCGAGGATTGTTATCGAGAGGAAATTGGTCTTGCAACAGTCTCGCACCACTTTAGCCAGTCGAGGATTGTTATCGAGAGGAAATTGGTCTTGCAACAGTCTCGCACCACTTTAGCCTTGTGTGCGTGTGCAGACTCCTGCTGGAACGTCCATTTGCGGCCCTCTAAGTGAGAATGGCTCAAAGGAAGTATTTCCTTCACGAGAATGTGTTTCAGGTAGTTGTGGGCATTCACTTCAATTCCCTGCTCGACAAAAACTATGTGAGTCTTTCCAATCGCGATCACATCGGCCCAGACCATGGCAGAAACGGGATGGTCCGTTCTCGAGACGTAGCAGCCACTCTTAATGGCCTTGTTGACCGATACCAAATTCTATCGTTTTGGTGTTCGAAAGACTACTCATTTTTGAACAACTTTTCACCGGTGAACAGAATATCCGAAGTGTCCACTTGCTTGAACCACCTAATCAGTTCATGGCATCTCTCGCCTTCATCTGGTCCGTCACAGCGTGAGTCTTCTGCAGCATCTTCTGCAGCAGCAGCAGCATTTACAAACAGAACTAGCGGAGATATTCAGCTTGTTCTAAACTTTTCTGAGACTCCGCTTTTGGTTATAAATGAACTTGTGTTGGATGCTTCTCACGTTGATGGAAAAGGTCGCGATTGATGGTCTGCCACTCCTGGGACGGTAACTCGTCGTACCAGTCCCACGAAAATGCCGTTCAGTGTTCTCAATGATTCTGCGGGAAATACAAGTTATTTTGGCAACGTAGTTCTGAATGTTGCCGGACTAGCTCAAGCGTAATATACAGTATCGGTCAATAGCAGAGACCATTACCGGTAAGAGAAATGAGTTATCGTACTGAATTTTTAACAGGTGCTTTTCTCATCCCCTACGTGGTGTGCTCGCTGCTGTTCGGAGTGCCCGTGGTGCTTCTTGAACAGGCGATGGGCCAATTCACCCAGGCGGGACCATCTGTTGGCTTCGCCTACTACGCTCCCATATGTCAAGGTAAGCAATCTATGTTGAAAAGAGATTTCTGAATTAATTTTTTTTCTTCAAAAGTTTTAAAGTTCTTTATTCAGGAGTTGGATGGGCGATGGCCTCTGTTGGAGCTACGGTCGGGATGTACTACAACGTCGTCGTTGCTTGGTAACTTCCGCTTTACATGTAAAGAACTTCTCCTTGTCCCAGTGTTTTGTTTAAATTTGATATGTTTTCGAAGGTATGGTCAACCATTTCGTGGACTTTCTTTGCGATGTATGTTTTTCACCTAAAACAAGAAAACATTTCGTTCGTTTAACTCTTCAAGTTCTAAGTTACACAGTTTAAAGGCAATGATGCCTGGTCAAAATGACAAATAATTGAACTATCGCACAGAAAAAAGCTAGTCCACCGGGCGGAATCGAACCCAGACCATCCTGACTCAAACAGGGAGCGCGTGTTACCATTACACCACGGGGACACATTGCTATTCCGTGCGATAGTGTTAAATGAAAGGCTCTTTTTTTCTGTGATATAGTTCAATAATTTGTCATCTTAACCAGGCGTCACTGCCTTTAAACTGTGCAACTTAGAATTTGAAGCTTTATCATATATCTTCCATCTCTCTTCTGTCTTAATCGTGAGCTCCATTCATGACGCAATCGCTTGATAAGCATACGTGACTAAGAGAACAAGGCATATGAGCCTTTCATATACCACTATCGCACTGAATAGCAATGTGTCTACGTGGTGTAATGGTAACACGCGCTCTCGGTTTGAGTCGATCCCGCTGGGTCTGGGTTCGATCCCGGTGGACTAGCTTTTTTTTCTGTGCAATAGTTCAATCACTCGTTCGTTTAATTCTAATGGAACTTTTTAAAACTCTAATCTAAGGTAACTTATTAATTTATATATCGAGTTTTTCTAGAAAGTTGACTAAAGCGATAAGAAACTCGAAAATTTCCGATATCATGAAAGAGAACTTTAAATTAATTAAATTAATTAAATCAATTAAATTACCTGACGTTTTGCAATACCATCCTCTTCTGCTTAGCACTACCCACCGCTATCCACTTTTCTGACATGACGGTTAGGTAAAGTATCATGAGATAGATAGTTTTTTTTATAGATACATTTTATTCCTTGCAAATAGATCTTGAATATTTACAAAGGACTGTCGCATGTGCGATTTCACTTATATTACATTTATGTAAGTGAGAATTTAAAATAATTGCTGAGTAAAAATCAATAATAGGCTAAGTAAAGTGGAGATCGTGAGCAGGATCCGATTTGTCTTATATGGACTTCTGATTCCACTTAATGATATGTAGTCTTGAGCCGATTCGCCTAATTATTTTGAATTTTGATTAATCTTCACTGACACTGAACATTAATTTGATTCGTTTGATATTGATATCTAATAAACCATGCTTGATAACAAATATTGGACCGAATCGTCTAATGTTGATTTCTGATCGAATTTGACTAACATCTAATAACTATTCAATTCGTCTTTTATTGATTTTTTTCACTTGCTCTACTTCAGGTCAATGATCTACCTTTACAAGATAGTAACGGGGTCAGCGTGGGAGTGGAGCAGCTGCAGGAATCTGTACAACACCCTCAGTCAGATTTCCTTGATTGTTATCTAATCATGTATACTTTTTTTCTGATAATAATCTTAATATCCACTAGTAACGTCATGGTGAATATATATATATATATACAGATATCAACAATGATAAATCGTGTTCGCTTCACGTTAGGGCCTCACCTCGCAATACAGTGTAACATAAAATAACAACAAAAAAAAACAAGAAGAAAAGCGACTACAATTTGTAGATTGCGAGTCTTCACTGGAAGACGAGCGCTGCTTAGAAGCTTCGAACGGTAGTCTCGGCTACTTTTTCAATGGAAGTTGCATTGGTGAACAGTGGAGGGGAATACTGAAACATCCGAATGGAGCTGTCTCACCAGCTGAAGAATTCTTTGAGTTAGACTTACCAAACCTCTTACAGATTATATTAAAAACCTCATTGACTGCGTATTTTTCTACTTATTTCAGCTAGGATTTGTCAGTGATCCGAGTGAAGTTGACATAAGAGTTTTGAGTTTTTTCAAAAGGTGATTTCCAGAAACTACGTAACTCTTCGCTTTTTCAAAAAATTCCAGAAACTACGTAACTCTTCGCTCGCATGGAATGGAAGATATCGGAGGAATGAATTGGAAGGTTTGTCCAATTACGCTTTGATTTACAGTTCGAAATTTATATTTAATGAGGTTTCAGAAAAATATGGAAATTATAGGTTTTTCATTCAAGCTGATCGAAATGGAAAAGGAGTTGACTTTTTATGTTTGTCGAGAGCAGATAAGATGCCGGCTGCAAAACTATGTAATATAAAAACAGCCACAGCACGTCACGCTGCATTTTTGATGATTAGAAGAATACCGTAACAGTTGAAATTTTTTCATTAATCAGAAACCTGTAAATGAGATTTAGATGTCAAGCAGTTTTTGAAGCCTCTTTCTCCCAAGACGAATGGAGAAGAATGCGCAACATAGAATTGGTTAACATATACGAGCAAAAATCTGATTTGAAATGAAAAATTTAACTTCTAGTTGAATCGGAAATGATACTATTCAAATTTCCAGGTTTTTTTCGCTCTGTTTTTCGTTTGGACGGTCGTTGCCGCCGTAATGTCTCGTGGAGTGAAGTACATTGGACGACTCGCTTATTTCACGGCAACCGTGCCCTACTTGATTATCGCGGCCTTTTTCATAAGGTTTGCCCGAAAAGTACATACTTATTAGAGGTAATAAGATTTGACCGGCGGAGACATACAAGAGCACAATTTTACCCTCTTTATTGTAAAATTCTCAAATGGGCACAAAAATCAGTTAGGACCAATATATAAACTGATCTTGGCAACGATTGTACGACTATACAGTAAATCGAAATTTTTTCAATGTCACGCCTTGGAGACCTTAGAACTTCATTGATTGAAAGTGTGCTTATCTCACACTAAAACACGGAAGTTTCTCTGTCAACATAGTCTGGAATGCGCTATATAATATTTCATACACGCACTATTTGTTTAACATTCAATGGCTCATTTTGATGAGAGAAAGTTTTTGTTCAATGTTCGAATCAAAAAAGATCAAAAGAAAACTTCTGGTTGTTTCAAAACAAATAACGCTTTGCTAATTCTATTGCAAAAAAAACTATTAGGTCTAAAAAATTTCGAGGAAAGTATTAATTGTAAGACGGAAAGAAGCGAGCGTAGACGAACATTTATTAGAGAGTCTTGGTTAACCTTTTTTAAGTGGGATATTCACTCCTTACCGTTATTGATATTCTATAAATTTTTACTACGACTTCGTAAATCGTTGAAGAATAGTAAGAGATAGACTATCCGTTTGGTAATTGTACGCTCAAAGCAGTCTATCCATACAACAAATTCTTTATTGCACAGTAACGGACGCGCTCGCACTCCGGTAAGAAAAAGAGATAAGTATATACATGTGAATTCAATCCCGCCCCGTAGAGTCGTTTTGTGGTTGTAATATTTAAATCAATTTCTAATTTCGCATGGCATTCATTAATCATGCGTTTCACAATCACACCCAAAGTCTTATTCCGTGAAAGTTTCCGAGATTTGTTCCGTCGAAGAGTGATACTTTCAGGGGAATAACTCTAGATGGAGCTGATGAAGGACTCAACTTTTACATACTAGAGCCAGATTTCAGATACATTTTCTATATTGAGGTTAGGGCCAACTGCATTGTTTTGTTTTTATGTTCTACATAGATATCTATCTGTGTCTTCATTGTTAGAGTAAATTTGTCTCCATCTCTCTCTCTCTCTATCTCTCTCTCATTCACTTTGTTTCCCTGTAGATCTCTCTCTCTCTTTACATATCTCTCTTTTTCATCTTTTTCTCTCTCTATCTTTCATTCTCTCTCTTTCTCTGTTTCTCTCTCGCTAATTTCGGCTCTCAGTACACCCTTCTATCTCTCTCTATCAATACATGTTTTTGTTAACTCAACTTTTGCTTCTTTTTCTCATAATATCCCCCTTTTCTCAAATGAATTACATCATGTTCCTCTCCGCAGACCTGGAAGGCAGCCCTCACTCAGTGCTGCTTCTCCCTCTCGATCGGATTCGGAGGAATCCTCGCCATGTCCTCATACAACGGTTTCAAGCACAAATGCTTTAAGGTGATTTGAATTTTTTCCAACAAAAATCCTTTGAGTTTTTGAATTATATCCTTGTGAGTAAATCTTTCAAGTGACACTCTTTGTCTGATTAAGAGGCTCGAAATGTGAATTACTCATGTGATAAAAAAAGTTAGTATCTAAAAATTATTAATTTTAAAAGTTAATATAAAACATTGGTAGTGATTTCAAAAGCCTTTATAAAACTTTGCAAATTTTAGTAAGCATCGCAGAGTTTCAGTATCCAGTCACGTTTCCCTTCAGGATGTTTTAATTCTCGTGGGAGCGGACAACTTCATGAACTTCTTCGGAGGAACCGCAGTTTTCTCGGTGCTCGGATTCCTGGCCAAGCAGCTCGGAAAGCCTCTTTCTCAAGTTATTCAGTCTGGTAAGTGCATATAAGACGGTGCTGAGAATTTAGTTCGGCAATTCGTGTTGTTTCGGTGTCTGTGGCGAGTTTTGAAGCATGGCGGTAAAAAAACTCGTTTATCCGTAAATTGCACAGAGGATTTGAAAAAGAAACACGTGTCATATTTAATTTACAGATTTTTGCTTTAGCAAGATAAATAAGAAACAAAAGCACTGAGTGTCAAAGACATAAGGGTTGGTGAATTTAGAACGGTTCGAATATCGTCACCGGTTGAAGATCATTACAAGGCGAATTTAGAACTGTTCGAATATCGTCACCGGTTGATGATCATTAAAGGCAAATCTAGAACGGTTCGAATTTCGTCATCGGTTGATGATCATTACAAGGCAAATTCCGAACTGTTCGAAATTCACCATGTTACAATGCTCATCACATAAGACGATGCTGGGAATAATTTTCGCCAAAATGCTCAAAATGTTGTTTTTCGGGCAGATTTCCCTTGAAAAACCAAGCTTTTCCATGGCAAGAAACGGAAAAAAAAGAAACTTCATGGAGATCTTTGATCCCAAACTAGACAGCAAGAAACTGTGGAAAACGATCAAGATGTTGAATGATAAAGGACGTCCCCCACCAAACTGCGCCATCGACTTCGGGAAAGGACCCCTCACATCCTCCTTCGAAATCGCGAACCAATTCAACAAACGCTTCACACGCCCAGTCGCCTACAAAATAAAAAAAAGGAAAATCGGAAAACCATGGAGAAAGTTCACAACATCACGCTAAAGATTTTGTCGAGTACTCAGAGACCGCAGTGAAATCAGCTATTCAGAAGACAAAAAAATCAACAGCCCTCGGACCGGACGGACTCGCTCCAATACTCTTTCATTATCTCGGGAACAGAGGTATAGCCGCCCTCACAAAGCTCATCAACGACTCCCTCAGGTCTGGCAGAATTCCCATGATTTGGAAATCTTAAGTCATTCTCCCACTTCTGAAATCAGGAAAAGAGGCAAAGGATGGACCAGGATACCGAACGATCTCCTTACTCTCACCGATGGCGAAAATCATAGAATGACTTCTATTGGAAGAACTCAAGCCGTACGTAAGAGTAGCTGAGCACCAGCATGGATTCATCACAGGAAGATCGACCACCTCTGCCCTCCTCACTCTTTCACAAGACGTAGCTGCAGGTTTTAACGCGAAGAGACCAGCCAAACGTACAGTGATGTTGGCAATCGACATGTCAAAGGCCTTCGACAGCATAGACTTAGCGGTACTCATAGATCTCGTCCTACAAACCGACGCTCCAAACTTCGCAAAGAAATGGCTTGCATCGTACCTCAGAGGACGAACGAGCCGCACATCATTTCGCGACGTCCTCTCAAGCTCATCCCTGATCAGAAGCGGAGTCCCTCAAGGCAGCGCACTCTCACCGCTTCTTTTCTATTTATATCTAAGCTATCTTCCGAACAACGATCCAAACATCAAAATCGTCTCTTGTGCTGATGATATAACGCTATGGGCGTCAGATCCAAGCATTTCCACTGCCTCGTTTCACATACGATCCGGTCTCCCACACATCGAAAAGTTCATCCACGATCGTGGACTATCTATTTCTCCTGCCAAAAGCCAGCTTCTACTCTTCACACCTTACAGCAAAGAGTACAAGACTATCCTAGATGTCTCGATCGGAGGTCAGAGCGTACCCACCGTGAATACCGCTGAAATCCTTGGAGTTACATATGATTATATGTTCACATTCAGTCATCATGCGAAAGACATAGCAAGCCGAATGTCGCAACGTAACAATGTACTGAAGGCGCTAGCCGGCAGTACATGGGGCAACCAAAAGGAAACACTCCGTCTCACGTACAAAGCCATTTGCCAATCCATCTACAGCTACGCAGCTCCAGCCTGGGCCAGCTTTCTCTCCGCCTCAGCACATACCAAAATTCAAAGAGGACAGAACAATGGCCTGCGTATCGTAACAGGAAACCATCAAATGGCCAGCGTCGACCACATACATGCTGAAGCTAAAGTTATGAGATCGAAATCGCACCTTCACATGCTATCAGCCCAATACTTGGCAAGGACCTTGAGCCAAAGTCACTTCCATCACGGATTATTTCTCCGAGGATCCCCACCACGCAACATGAAAGCTGATCTTTACATCGCATGCAGAAGCACTGTTGAAAGAGCCCTGTCGGAAACAGCAGAGAAGAACAACGGGAAAAGCGTCGCCAACCGAGTCCACACAAACATGGTCTCAGAAGAAAAGGAAACCATCCAAGGTCCAGTCATACTGGGCGGCCGACCACCACCGGACATAAATGAAGAAGAAGTGGACCTCTCCAGAAACGCCGCTGCACGCTGAGCCAACTCCGCTCAGGCTACAGCAGGTACACCAACCACTACTTGCACCGGATCGATGACTCGATACCTGACTACTGCCCAGACTGTCTCAATGGACCTCACGACGTGGCCCATCTCTTCAAATGCGCTAGACGTCCAACAAGACTCACGTTGGAAGATCTCTGGATGAAAACAAATGAAGTAGCCTCATTTCTGAGACTATTTTGAAGGAAAGAAGTAAAGATGTATTTTTTTAAAAAAGAGAGGAGAGAGAGAGAGGGAGAGAGCGGCTCTCCATAGCCAACTCTCTTAGACGCGAGACGTTTGCCGGCAACAACAACAACAATACCGGCAGCTACAACGCCCACACACCAACCATTTCTAGCGACGTACCCCAACCGAGTTTACTAAACTCGGTTGGGGTACGTCGCTAGAAGCGGTTGGTATGTGGTCGTTGCAGAGATGTGTTCAACGGACAAAAAGTGTTCAAAAAAGAGCCGAGTTTGGCAGTGCCAAAACATGTCACAAAGGAAAAACAAAATTGTCCGTGATTTGGCAGGAACAAAACTTGGCCACAGAGTCATTCATCATTTGGTACTGCGAAATAGTGGCCTGATTCTTCGTCCCTATTTTGTCAGCCAAAAAAGACTAATATCGGAATTCCCTTCTCCCAAGTTCGCATACTCGAAATCTTGGCAAAATAAAGTTTTTGGCTGAGGAACAACATTTTGAGCATTTTGGCGAAAATTATTCCCAGCATCGTCTTATATGACGAAATTCGACTTAGTTTTCTGAATCTCGCACTCTCCCCGTTATCCCACCACACTTCTTCGTCAATTTTGTGGCTGTTCAGCAAAATAAGAGCAGACTTATATAGTATGAACAAAACGAGCAACCTATACAGACCGGGTTTGCACGAACGCTATACTGTTTTATTTTTCTGTGTCGCGAAAAGAGAATTCGTGCAAGCCCGGTCTGTATAGGTTGAACGTTTTGTTCATACTATATAATTCTGCTGAATAGCTGGGAGAGTGCGAAATTGCGAGAGTGCGGGGAGAGTGTGAGATTTATAAAGCGAGCATGACGAAATTCGAACAGTTCGAAATTCGTCAAGTGCTGAGCATCGTAACGTGACGAAATTCGAACAATTCGATTTTCGCCATGTGATGAGTATTGTAGCATGACGAAATCCGTACCATTCGAAATCCGTCAAGTGATGAGCAACAATACATGACGAAATTCGAACAGTTCGAGTTCCGTCAGGCAAGATTCGCTATCTGCTCACTCTTGTGTTTCATACTTGATTGTTTATTGTGCCAGAACTGATGAAATAAAAAAAATATTGATTCCACGAATTCACAAAGAAATTCCGAGAAATTCCGATGAATTTTACGATAAACTTGCCACAGACACCGAAACAACACGAATTGCCGAACTAAATTCCCAGCACCGTCTTATATCTTGAACTGAGCAAAATTTATGTTTAAAAAGTTAGCCAAAATTTATGTTTTAAAAAAACTGAGCCAAAATTTATTCAATGTCAAGGGACATGAAGCGGCATTCATTTGAGATTAGAAATTCGATTTGATTTTCTAAATCTTGATAAATCGTATGAGCACGTATATTTTCATTAAGAGTGGTGTTTGAGTCCTGTTTTGCGCCGAAAAACTTCTGTGTGAAAGAAATTCAGAATGGTGTTTGAGTCCTGTTTTACGCCGGAATACTTTAAGGTGAAAGAAATTCAGAGTGATGTATGAGTCCTGTTTTGCGCCGGAAAACTTCTGGGTGAAAGAAATTCAGAGTGGTGTTTGAGTCCTGTTTTGCGCCGGAAAACTTCTGGGTGAAAGAAATTCAGAGTGGTTTTTGAGTCCTGTTTTGCGCCGGAAAACTTCTGGGTGAAAGAAATTCAGAGTGGCGTATGAGTCCTGTTTTGCACCGGAAAACTTCTGGGTGAAAGAAATTCAGAGTGGTGTTTGAGTCCTGTTTTGCGCCGGAAAACTTCTGGGTGAAAGAAATTCAGAGCAAGACTTTTAAAACTCTATCCAACCTTCATTGAATTTTTTGTGGATGTTTTCGCTCAAGTTTTTTTTTCGCTCAAGGTTAAAGAAATTCAGAGTGGTGTATGAGTCCTGTTTTGCGCCGGAAAACTTCTGGGTGAAAGAAATTCAGAGTGGTGTATGAGTCCTGTTTTGCGCCGGAAAACTTCTGGGTGAAAGAAATTCAGAGTGGTGTATGAGTCCTGTTTTGCGCCGGAAAACTTCTGGGTGAAAGAAATTCAGAGTGGTGTTTGAGTCCTGTTTTGCGCCGGAAAACTTCTGAGTAAAAGAAGTTCAGAGAAATTCAGAGCGGTGTTTGGGTCATGTTTTGCGCCGGAAAAGTTCTGGGTGAAAGAAATTCAGAGCGAGACTTTTAAAACTCTATCCAACCTTCATTGATTTTTTTTTGGATGTTTTCGCTCAAGTTTTTTTTTTTGCTCAAGGTTAAAGAAATTCAGAGTGGTGTATGAGTCCTGTTTTGCGCCGGAAAACTTCTGGGTGAAAGAAATTCAGAGTGGTGTATGAGTCCTGTTTTGCGCCGGAAAACTTCTGGGTGAAAGAAATTCAGAGTGGTGTATGAGTCCTGTTTTGCGCCGGAAAACTTCTGGGTGAAAGAAATTCAGAGTGGTGTTTGAGTCCTGTTTTGCGCCGGAAAACTTCTGGGTGAAAGAAATTCAGAGTGGTGTATGAGTCCTGTTTTGCGCCGGAAAACTTCTGGGTGAAAGAAATTCAGAGTGGTGTATGAGTCCTGTTTTGCGCCGGAAAACTTCTGGGTGAAAGAAATTCAGAGTGGTGTATGAGTCCTGTTTTGCGCCGGAAAACTTCTGAGTGAAAGAAATTCAGAGTGGTGTATGAGTCCTGTTTTGCACCGGAAAACTACTGGGTGAAAGAAATTCAGAGTGGTGTATGAGTCCTGTTTTGCGCCGGAAAACTTCTGGGTGAAAGAAATTCAGAGTGGTGTTTGAGTCCTGTTTTGCGCCGGAAAACTTCTGGGTGAAAGAAATTCGGAGTGGTGTATGAGTCCTGTTTTGCGCCGGAAAACTTCTGGGTGAAAGAAATTCAGAGTGGTGTATGAGTCCTGTTTTGCGCCGGAAAACTTCTGGGTGAAAGAAATTCAGAGTGGTGTATGAGTCCTGTTTTGCGCCGGAAAACTTCTGGGTGAAAGAAATTCAGAGTGGTGTATGAGTCCTGTTTTGCGCCGGAAAACTTCTGGGTGAAAGAAATTCAGAGTGGTGTATGAGTCCTGTTTTGCGCCGGAAAACTTCTGGGTGAAAGAAATTCAGAGTGGTGTTTGAGTCCTGTTTTGCGCCGGAAAACTTCTGAGTAAAAGAAGTTCAGAGAAAATCAGAACGGTGTTTGGGTCATGTTTTGCGCCGGAAAACTTCTGGGTGAAAGAAATTCAGAGCGAGACTTTTAAAACTCTATCCAACCTTCATTGAATTTTTTGTGGATGTTTTCGCTCAAGTTTTTTTTCGCTCAAGGTGAAAGAAATTCAGAGTGGTGTATGAGTCCTGTTTTGCGGCGGAAAACTTATGGGTGAAAGAAATTCAGAGTGGTGTTTGAGTCCTGTTTTGCGCCGGAAAACTTCTGGGTGAAAGAAATTCAGAGTGGTGTATGAGTCCTGTTTTGCGCCGGAAAACTTCTGGGTGAAAGAAATTCAGAGTGGTGTTTGAGTCCTGTTTTGCGCCGGAAAACTTCTGAGTAAAAGAAGTTCAGAGAAAATCAGAGCGGTGTTTGGGTCATGTTTTGCGCCGGAAAACTTCTGGGTGAAAGAAATTCAGAGTGGTGTTTGAGTCCTGTTTTGCGCCGGAAAACTTCTGGGTGAAAGAAATTCAGAGTGGTGTATGAGTCCTGTTTTGCGCCGGAAAACTTCTGGGTGAAAGAAATTCAGAGTGGTGTATGAGTCCTGTTTTGCGCCGGAAAACTTCTGGGTGAAAGAAATTCAGAGTGGTGTTTGAGTCCTGTTTTGCGCCGGAAAACTTCTGAGTAAAAGAAGTTCAGAGAAAATCAGAGCGGTGTTTGGGTCATGTTTTGCGCCGGAAAACTTCTGGGTGAAAGAAATTCAGAGCGAGACTTTTAAAACTCTATCCAACCTTCATTGAATTTTTTGTGGATGTTTTCGCTCAAGGTGAAAGAAATTCAGAGTGGTGTATGAGTCCTGTTTTGCGCCGGAAAACTTCTGGGTGAAAGAAATTCAGAGTGGTGTTTGAGTCCTGTTTTGCGCCGGAAAACTTCTGAGTAAAAGAAGTTCAGAGAAAATCAGAGCGGTGTTTGGGTCATGTTTTGCGCCGGAAAACTTCTGGGTGAAAGAAATTCAGAGCGAGACTTTTAAAACTCTATCCAACCTTCATTGAATTTTTTGTGGATGTTTTCGCTCAAGTTTTTTTTCGCTCAAGGTGAAAGAAATTCAGAGCGGTGTTTGGGTCATGTTTTGCGCCGGAAAGCTTCTGGGTGAAAGAAATTCAGAGCGAGACTTTTAAAACTCTATTCAACCTTCATTGAATTTTTTGTGGATGTTTTCGCTCAAGTTTTTTTTCGCTCAAGGTGAAAGAAATTCAGAGCGGTGTTTGGGTCATGTTTTGCGCCGGAAAGCTTCTGGGTGAAAGAAATTCAGAGCGAGACTTTTAAAACTCTATCCAACCTTCATTGAATATTTTGTGGATGTTTTCGCTCAAGTTTTTTTTCGCTCAAGGTGAAAGAAATTCAGAGCGGTGTTTGGGTCATGTTTTGCGCCGGAAAGCTTCTGGGTGAAAGAAATTCAGAGCGAGACTTTTAAAACTCTATTCAACCTTCATTGAATTTTTTGTGGATGTTTTCGCTCAAGTTTTTTTTCGCTCAAGGTGAAAGAAATTCAGAGTGGTGTATGAGTCCTGTTTTGCGCCGGAAAACTTCTGGGTGAAAGAAATTCAGAGTGGTGTTTGAGTCCTGTTTTGCGCCGGAAAACTTCTGAGTAAAAGAAGTTCAGAGAAAATCAGAGCGGTGTTTGGGTCATGTTTTGCGCCGGAAAACTTCTGGGTTAAAGAAATTCAGAGCGAGACTTTTAAAACTCTATCCAACCTTCATTGAATTTTTTGTGGATGTTTTCGCTCAAGTTTTTTTTCGCTCAAGGTGAAAGAAATTCAGAGCGGTGTTTGGGTCATGTTTTGCGCCGGAAAGCTTCTGGGTGAAAGAAATTCAGAGCGAGACTTTTAAAACTCTATCCAACCTTCATTGAATTTTTTGTGGATGTTTTCGCTCAAGTTTTTTTTCGCTCAAGGTGAAAGAAATTCAGAGCGGTGTTTGGGTCATGTTTTGCGCCGGAAAGCTTCTGGGTGAAAGAAATTCAGAGCGAGACTTTTAAAACTCTATCCAACCTTCATTGAATTTTTTGTGGATGTTTTCGCTCAAGTTTTTTTTCGCTCAAGGTGAAAGAAATTCAGAGCGGTGTTTGGGTCATGTTTTGCGCCGGAAAGCTTCTGGGTGAAAGAAATTCAGAGCGAGACTTTTAAAACTCTATCCAACCTTCATTAAATTTTTTGTGGATGTTTTCGCTCAAGTTTTTTTTCGCTCAAGGTGAAAGAAATTCAGAGCGGTGTTTGGGTCATGTTTTGCGCCGGAAAGCTTCTGGGTGAAAGAAATTCAGAGCGAGACTTTTAAAACTCTATCCAACCTTCATTGAATTTTTTGTGGATGTTTTCGCTCAAGTTTTTTTTCGCTCAAGGTGAAAGAAATTCAGAGCGGTGTTTGGGTCATGTTTTGCGCCGGAAAGCTTCTGGGTGAAAGAAATTCAGAGCGAGACTTTTAAAACTCTATTCAACCTTCATTGAATTTTTTGTGGATGTTTTCGCTCAAGTTTTTTTTCGCTCAAGGTGAAAGAAATTCAGAGTGGTGTATGAGTCCTGTTTTGCGCCGGAAAACTTCTGGGTGAAAGAAATTCAGAGTGGTGTTTGAGTCCTGTTTTGCGCCGGAAAACTTCTGAGTAAAAGAAGTTCAGAGAAAATCAGAGCGGTGTTTGGGTCATGTTTTGCGCCGGAAAACTTCTGGGTGAAAGAAATTCAGAGCGAGACTTTTAAAACTCTATCCAACCTTCATTGAATTTTTTGTGGATGTTTTCGCTCAAGTTTTTTTTCGCTCAAGGTGAAAGAAATTCAGAGCGGTGTTTGGGTCATGTTTTGCGCCGGAAAGCTTCTGGGTGAAAGAAATTCAGAGCGAGACTTTTAAAACTCTATCCAACCTTCATTGAATTTTTTGTGGATGTTTTCGCTCAAGTTTTTTTTCGCTCAAGGTGAAAGAAATTCAGAGCGGTGTTTGGGTCATGTTTTGCGCCGGAAAGCTTCTGGGTGAAAGAAATTCAGAGCGAGACTTTTAAAACTCTATCCAACCTTCATTGAATTTTTTGTGGATGTTTTCGCTCAAGTTTTTTTTCGCTCAAGGTGAAAGAAATTCAGAGCGGTGTTTGGGTCATGTTTTGCGCCGGAAAGCTTCTGGGTGAAAGAAATTCAGAGCGAGACTTTTAAAACTCTATCCAACCTTCATTGAATTTTTTGTGGATGTTTTCGCTCAAGTTTTTTTTCGCTCAAGGTGAAAAAAATTCAGAGCGGTGTTTGGGTCATGTTTTGCGCCGGAAAGCTTCTGGGTGAAAGAAATTCAGAGCGAGACTTTTAAAACTCTATTCAACCTTCATTGAATTTTTTGTGGATGTTTTCGCTCAAGTTTTTTTTCGCTCAAGGTGAAAGAAATTCAGAGTGGTGTATGAGTCCTGTTTTGCGCCGGAAAACTTCTGGGTGAAAGAAATTCAGAGTGGTGTTTGAGTCCTGTTTTGCGCCGGAAAACTTCTGAGTAAAAGAAGTTCAGAGAAAATCAGAGCGGTGTTTGGGTCATGTTTTGCGCCGGAAAACTTCTGGGTGAAAGAAATTCAGAGCGAGACTTTTAAAACTCTATCCAACCTTCATTGAATTTTTTGTGGATGTTTTCGCTCAAGGTGAAAGAAATTCAGAGTGGTGTGTGAGTCCTGTTTTGCGCCGGAAAACTTCTGGGTGAAAGAAATTCAGAGTGGTGTTTGAGTCCTGTTTTGCGCCGGAAAACTTCTGAGTAAAAGAAGTTCAGAGAAAATCAGAGCGGTGTTTGGGTCATGTTTTGCGCCGGAAAACTTCTGGGTGAAAGAAATTCAGAGCGAGACTTTTAAAACTCTATCCAACCTTCATTGAATTTTTTGTGGATGTTTTCGCTCAAGTTTTTTTTCGCTCAAGGTGAAAGAAATTCAGAGCGGTGTTTGGGTCATGTTTTGCGCCGGAAAGCTTCTGGGTGAAAGAAATTCAGAGCGAGACTTTTAAAACTCTATCCAACCTTCATTGAATTTTTTGTGGATGTTTTCGCTCAAGTTTTTTTTCGCTCAAGGTGAAAGAAATTCAGAGCGGTGTTTGGGTCATGTTTTGCGCCGGAAAGCTTCTGGGTGAAAGAAATTCAGAGCGAGACTTTTAAAACTCTATCCAACCTTCATTGAATTTTTTGTGGATGTTTTCGCTCAAGTTTTTTTTCGCTCAAGGTGAAAGAAATTCAGAGCGGTGTTTGGGTCATGTTTTGCGCCGGAAAGCTTCTGGGTGAAAGAAATTCAGAGCGAGACTTTTAAAACTCTATTCAACCTTCATTGAATTTTTTGTGGATGTTTTCGCTCAAGTTTTTTTTCGCTCAAGGTGAAAGAAATTCAGAGTGGTGTATGAGTCCTGTTTTGCGCCGGAAAACTTCTGGGTGAAAGAAATTCAGAGTGGTGTTTGAGTCCTGTTTTGCGCCGGAAAACTTCTGAGTAAAAGAAGTTCAGAGAAAATCAGAGCGGTGTTTGGGTCATGTTTTGCGCCGGAAAACTTCTGGGTGAAAGAAATTCAGAGCGAGACTTTTAAAACTCTATCCAACCTTCATTGAATTTTTTGTGGATGTTTTCGCTCAAGTTTTTTTTCGCTCAAGGTGAAAGAAATTCAGAGCGGTGTTTGGGTCATGTTTTGCGCCGGAAAGCTTCTGGGTGAAAGAAATTCAGAGCGAGACTTTTAAAACTCTATCCAACCTTCATTGAATTTTTTGTGGATGTTTTCGCTCAAGTTTTTTTTCGCTCAAGGTGAAAGAAATTCAGAGCGGTGTTTGGGTCATGTTTTGCGCCGGAAAGCTTCTGGGTGAAAGAAATTCAGAGCGAGACTTTTAAAACTCTATCCAACCTTCATTGAATTTTTTGTGGATGTTTTCGCTCAAGTTTTTTTTCGCTCAAGGTGAAAGAAATTCAGAGCGGTGTTTGGGTCATGTTTTGCGCCGGAAAGCTTCTGGGTGAAAGAAATTCAGAGCGAGACTTTTAAAACTCTATCCAACCTTCATTGAATTTTTTGTGGATGTTTTCGCTCAAGTTTTTTTTCGCTCAAGGTGAAAGAAATTCAGAGCGGTGTTTGGGTCATGTTTTGCGCCGGAAAGCTTCTGGGTGAAAGAAATTCAGAGCGAGACTTTTAAAACTCTATCCAACCTTCATTGAATTTTTTGTGGATGTTTTCGCTCAAGTTTTTTTTCGCTCAAGGTGAAAGAAATTCAGAGCGGTGTTTGGGTCATGTTTTGCGCCGGAAAGCTTCTGGGTGAAAGAAATTCAGAGCGAGACTTTTAAAACTCTATCCAACCTTCATTGAATTTTTTGTGGATGTTTTCGCTCAAGTTTTTTTTCGCTCAAGGTGAAAGAAATTCAGAGCGGTGTTTGGGTCATGTTTTGCGCCGGAAAGCTTCTGGGTGAAAGAAATTCAGAGCGAGACTTTTAAAACTCTATTCAACCTTCATTGAATTTTTTGTGGATGTTTTCGCTCAAGTTTTTTTTCGCTCAAGGTGAAAGAAATTCAGAGCGGTGTTTGGGTCATGTTTTGCGCCGGAAAGCTTCTGGGTGAAAGAAATTCAGAGCGAGACTTTTAAAACTCTATCCAACCTTCATTGAATTTTTTGTGGATGTTTTCGCTCAAGTTTTTTTTCGCTCAAGGTGAAAGAAATTCAGAGCGGTTTTTGGGTCATGTTTTGCGCCGGAAAGCTTCTGGGTGAAAGAAATTCAGAGCGAGACTTTTAAAACTCTATTCAACCTTCATTGAATTTTTTGTGGATGTTTTCGCTCAAGTTTTTTTTCGCTCAAGGTGAAAGAAATTCAGAGTGGTGTATGAGTCCTGTTTTGCGCCGGAAAACTTCTGGGTGAAAGAAATTCAGAGTGGTGTTTGAGTCCTGTTTTGCGCCGGAAAACTTCTGAGTAAAAGAAGTTCAGAGAAAATCAGAGCGGTGTTTGGGTCATGTTTTGCGCCGGAAAACTTCTGGGTGAAAGAAATTCAGAGCGAGACTTTTAAAACTCTATCCAACCTTCATTGAATTTTTTGTGGATGTTTTCGCTCAAGTTTTTTTTCGCTCAAGGTGAAAGAAATTCAGAGCGGTGTTTGGGTCATGTTTTGCGCCGGAAAGCTTCTGGGTGAAAGAAATTCAGAGCGAGACTTTTAAAACTCTATTCAACCTTCATTGAATTTTTTGTGGATGTTTTCGCTCAAGTTTTGAGTTGGAAATTTTTTTGATTTTTTACAGCTCATTTTCCACGAAATAGTGTGAATTCCTCAGGAACATCCTTGGCCTTCGTTGCTTACCCCGAGGCCATTTCTCGAATGCCGTTGCCTTCCTTGTGGGCCTTCATGTTCTTCTTCATGCTGGTGGTTCTTGGACTCACCACAACCTTCGGTGTGTTTATTATACATATGTAATCTCTCTTTTTAAACTGAGTAAAGCTTCTCATTTCAAGATAAGTTGATAACTTGGCTTCTCCACCATTTTCAACCTTAATTGATCCACGATCCACAGTTTTGTTCACTGAGATCGTAGTTATATATGTATAATACAGGGTGGTATTGTAAGCCTACAGAAGCTACTGTTATTTTTCAATGATTCTCCAATAAGTTCTCAAAATAAAAAGTTTAGTGTTATTAACTCCGAAGAGACTGATGAAGTGGTTTGATCAATGTTTGAAGATTCCCTGCATCGCACGTAAATAAAAGCTATTTCATCGTTGGAAAACGAACACAGTCATCTCTTCTTGAATCGGAAGCAAGCGCGTTACGATTACATTACGTTGACATACTGCTCTTCTGTGCGATTTGAAATGTGCTATATACTATATGAAATGATCAATTGCTTGAGTCTTTGAAAACCCAAGACTATTAATCTTGGCTGTGACTCAACAATATCATTTTGATGACTTTTTGATGACTATCCAGGTTACGTCCAGGTGATGACAACCTGTCTTCGTGACGAGTTCTCTTCTCTTTACTCTAGACGTACACTCATCACTTTCATCACCGCCGCTATTTTCTTCACTGGTGGCATCGTAATATGCACTAAGGTACTCCTAGACCGCCATTGCTTACTTCATATATTTGTTGTATTACCATGCACATCAATCAAATATTTATCTCTATTTCCACAGGATGACTTGTTGGCTCATTCAATAATATTAACTAATCAGCTCATTCAATAGTATTCGCTTTATCGCATAAACGGAGTGGACAGGACAGAATTGACTGTTTATTAGGCTGTGGAAGTGTTCAGTGAATTTTTTTTAAAAAGTTTTACTGAAGAAACCTTTTAAATTTATTTATTTTTGTTCAATGTTTTTTTGCCCATCTCAGGCTGGCCTATACTGGTTTATTGTCTTCAACGACTTCACTGGATCTACTTGCATCTGTGCAATTGGTCTCATTGAACTGATTCTTCTCGTTCATTGGTATGGTGAGTAATTTTGTTGTTTTCCTCGTCTTAGTTTTAACATTTCTCTTCATAATGTATTTAACTAAACATTGAAAACACTATGAGGATGGATTGATTCGATCCCGAGATAGAAACAATATTTCCCAGAAATCTTCAGAGTTCATTATAATACTTTTAGCTGAACTTTTTAGCCAAACCAGTTCTCGACTATTCAAGAACTGATTACGATGAATTTAATAAATATTTCAATTCAGTTAACTGGGAAGCCGAATTTGATAATTTCCTCTCGATTGATGATCTGTATGACCGTTTCCTCGCCGTTATTAAATACGCTATTTCTGAATTCGTTCCTATACGTAGTCCTCGAACCCTTACGGCCACTTATCCTCGCCATATTCAGAAAATAATTAAATATCGTAACTCTCTGTTTCACAATATCGACGATTCTAATACCCATTCTCTTTACGAGAAAGCTAGTGAAGATCTGCTGAAGCAGATAATGAAATGGACTAGACATTGTGAGAAAAAGAAATAGTCTGGCTCTCGGGACTTGTTCCGACATATCTCATGCCTCACTCGGCCTAAACCTCATCGATATCTATTGAATACTACAGCAGACATAGTATTGGAAAACAAAACTTAAATGTTCTCTGCTCTCTACCAAATTCGCTTCTCATTATACTAAGGATGATAACCAAAGTATCGCATTGCAAACTGAAGCAACCCCTACTATGAGCCCCTTTCCTACACTGAAGCAACCCCTACTATGAGCCCCTTTCCTACACTGAAGCAACCCCTACTATGAGCCCCTTTCTTATTTTTCTCCCCTCTTCTGTTCTTAAAAGCCTCTGGAAACTTAAACCAACGGGTAGCAAAGGTTCAGATGGCATCCCTCAGATTGTCCTAAAGAAATGCGCTAAGTCTCTTGCATTTACTCTTTCCCATATTTTCAACTGTTGTATTATTTGTGGTCAAATACCGTCTTACTGGAAACATTCTCTGGTGACCCCTATTCTGAAACCAGGCAAGGAACCTCACTTGGTGTCCTCCTATCGTCCGACTTCCATTCTTTCTCCCTGTCCTAAAACGATGGAGCGACTTGTTAGAGCTTTCATAATCAATCATCTATCCGAACATTCTATTATTCCTATCAATAATCAACATGGGTTTAGGCGTGGAGTGTCTACAGTAACCAATTTATTAATATGTGAAGATGATTGGACCTCTTCGTTAGCCAAAGGTCTTTCAACGGATTTTATCTACCTTGACTTCTCTCGTGCATTTGACACCATTGGTATACGTAAGCTTTTGTCGAAATGCACACATTATGGAATTACTGACCCCCTCCTTTCTTGGCTTAAGTCTTTTTTAACTACATAATAGATTTTTCTCTGTATGTATGGGTGATGTCACTTCTGATCCTATGAATGGCACATCGGGTGTACCCCAAGGGTCTGTCCTCGGGCCATTTCTTTTTACTCTGTATATATCCGATATAAATTAGGTACTAGAGAACTTTCCTAATATTCGTTATCAAGCATAGGCAGACGATCTCAATATTTATGCTTCTTATGAAAAGAACTCATACGGCGAACGAACTCGAGAGCTGCAATCAGAATTAGCTTCCGTATTTGATTGGTGTGTAGTTAATTCTCTTTCTCCATCCTAGTCTCTCCATATTCACATTGAAGCTCGATCTCTCTTTTCCTCATACAATATAAATAAAGTCTCCATTTCACATGTGTCTCAGATACGTGACCTAGGCATACGAATAGTTTCTTCTTTGCGTAGGAAAGAGGCTGTAGCAGACCGAATTAAAAAGGCATCCAAAGCAATGTATGTATGCTATACTTTGTGCGGTAACTTTCGATGATCCTAGCATCATGGTCAAGTGCTTTAAAACTTACGTAATGAGGCACTTGTACTATGCTTCGAATATGAAGGAATCCATAAAATGCAAGAGATTGTGAAAACATAGAGAAAGTTTTGAGGAAATTCACTAGCATAGTTTACCATCGATGTTTCGCAAATGAAGTTAATACGAGGTCTCTTCCTTCTTATCCCAATCGACTTGCCCGCCTTGGATTCGCTCCTCTTTCCGAGAGGACGGTATTTTCTGACTTAGTTATGGGTTTCAAGATCTCCCATGGACTGTCGATAATAGATAAAAGCGATTTTTGAAAGAGACTATTCCAACGCGAACTAATATAAATGGCTTATTAGTTCAGGGTAGTAAGAACACAGCTAGAAATAACTCTTATGGAATGCGAATATCCCGCCTTTTCAGCAAGCTACCTCGAAACTTGATTAATAGTACGAACCTGAATCATTTTAAGTCGCGATTAAAAAGTGGTGTTCTATTTACTCTTCTCTCTTCTTAAATTCAAAACTAAACTTTTTTTTCCGTTCAATTCGCTACATAAAAGTCAAATTGCTGAATTCGATTTTGTAATCGAGTTTGTTCACTTATTTGAAAGTTGTTGAGCTAATCTACTCTTTCCTCATTTTCAATTGTAATCAAATTTGTGCATTTTGCATCGAAAAATGTAGATAAAATATATAATATATAATAATGAAAACACGGTGAATTTCTCTTTCAAATCTAACGGATTTGACTTTTTTCGATTATCTTAAAAGCTTATCAATTTTTTACTAATTCTTATTTTTACTAAACCACCTTCATAGAGGAAATTTGATTGATATTTATACGATTAAAAGCTACCCAAAGGTGGGGATCCAAATCCAGTCCTCTTTTTTTCTTACCGAGAGAACAAAAGCTAGCGCTTTTCCAGTCGAAAAATACATTTAAAAAACATTTGTTAGGTTCTATTTGACGCTCTCAATTCCAGGTCTGAAAAACGTGGTAACTGACTTCCGACTCATGTTCGGGTTCCCTCAGAACAGAATGGAGACCTGGTTCGGTGCAACTGGCAATCTGATGCAATTAGCCTGGCTTATCGTCTCCCCGCTCATGGCAGCTGTGAGACCTTCAATTTTCTTCGCATTCAGCATCTAAATTTTGAAAATGCATCTTAACTAGGAGAAGACAATTGCTTCAAACCAACGCAAATTGAACTCTTCTTATGAAGGACAAATTTCATATTAGATTACTGAAATGAAAGTTATTATGTGTAACACTGAGTCGGAAGAAAACAGAACTCTATCTTCATCTTAAAACAATTGATCGAGTCAAAAATAATTCAAATCTACAAAAACTATTGCACATAATGGGAACAATATGCATGAAAAACTACAAATACATAATAAATGCACTATAAGTTTTTTTTTTAAATCATGATAAGTGTGAACATCAATACCAATAACTTGTTCATCTTCAAGGATTCTCTCGCCAATTTCCAGCACGGGTTCCTAATTATTTACTCCATGAATCATTAAATAAGTGCATAGAAGAAAAAATTTGCAGACCGTGCTGGTGTCAACATTTATCCGCGAGCCTCTCACCTACGGCAAAGGAAATCGGGTGTACCAATTCCCTTGGTGGGCAAGTCTGGTCGGTTGGCTGCTGGTATTGATTCCAACGGCTTGCATACCTGCTTTTGCTATCACCAATACTATCCGGTTCAAAAGAGCTGGCAAGGTTAAAGTCAACGCCACTATTCTCTGGTTTTTTTGGCTGAGCTTTACTTTTCAAAGTTTCATAGTATACCGGTCAACGGTTACCGGCTCTAAGTTAAGATCAACAGTTTACGTCCTGAAGCTAACAATCGAGGTTACTTTATGTATTAATCATAGAGCTCATTACAACACTTACTGAAAGCGCAAATGTTGAGCTTCATGAGCCGTTCAGGGCTTTGGGGTTGTTTTATTATATTTATTTCATCAAAAAAAACTCGGTCAAACAGCTCGAAAGCATTCACTCATGTTTGAGACGGAAAATGATTTTATCTTTCGCACAAGCGTGGTCTTTCCCACGTGTTGGAATCGAACTCAACCGATTCTCTCTCATCGAAAGTGAGCGCATTTTCATCAGAAATACAATCACTAAATATGTGCTAGTTCATACAAAGGCGACGTGCTAAAAGCTGTATACTCACGTAATTTGAGTTACAGCATCGTAGTTACTCTGACTATACCCGAAAAAATAATTATACCCAAAAACTGAATTCACGATTGAATGAAATACAAGCTTTCTTGACTATGCCCTTTTGTTGGAGAAGCACTTCGAGCTGGCTAACAAATTTCATCTAGTTTAAAAATAATTGTCATTACCGATGTAAAAAGCATACGTTATGAGAGTCAATGAAATTCTGGGCGCTCGTTGAGAGTTTATTATATCTACTAAATCTCCATTTTCAGGACCTCTCGGAGCTTTTCAAGATTCAACCAAGTCTGCGCTCCTACAACAGAATTCACGGCATTGAAGAAAAGCGCAAAGTGACTCCTTACCCAGTTGAGCCTGAGCCGAGGGACGAGAGAATGGAAGAGTTTCATCCTTGATCAAGACGCTCTTGTCGAGACGCTGTCAGCTGCGGTCTTCAACACCATGACTCAGAAGCTGCCAGCGTTACTATGAGAACGTCGCAAACAACTAAAACTGCTATTTCTTCCCTCGAAGACGTGAATGTTGCGAAGAAATTTGCTTGTTGTACATAGAATTGTGAATCATTTATAACACATATAATACATCCATCACATCCGAAAAATATGGACCGTTGAAGTTAAATAGAAGATTTGACGAAAAATTAAGAGATTTCTTTGTAAACTGTATACATATATGTATGTATGTATGTATCTGTTTAATTCATCGTAGACATTGTTTCCTCAAACTAGTGATTTCAAAACAAAGCCTAGAAGTGAACTTCAATGAACTTCGTTGAGAAATTTGGAATTTTTTGAGAATCTTCAAGTTATTTGAGAAAATAATAATGCAGTTTACGTTCAAGATTTATTAGATTGATAATGACTTATTGTTAGATTGATAATGACTTATTGTTAGATTGATAATGACTTATTGTTAGATTGATAATGACTTATTGTTAGATTGATAATGACTTATTGTTAGATTGATAATTAGCTTTGTTATATTGATAGTGACTTATTCGAAAAATGAAGCTTGCAGCTAAACCACACTAAACATGCTCATAGGTTCGTTTTGATTCAATTTTTTTTCAAAGCTTTTTTCTAACGGAACCCAAGTTCAACTCTTGTTGGCCTCGGTGATAAAATTTTCAAAGTATACAACAGCTTGAACCGCTTAATCAGCTCAATACATCTTCGAATACGGGTCGCCTTCATCTGGTCTGCCAATGCGTGAGTCTTCTGCTGTCCCATGCGGGATTCGACAACTCAGAACTAGCCGAGATGTTGAGTTATTTCTATACTTTTCTGAGACTCTGTTTGGGGTTATAACGAATCTTGTCCCGGATGCTTCTTACGTTAACGAAAGGGGTCGCAGTCGCTGGTCTGCCTCGCAAAAACGACGTATGGTATCCTCAGCGCTCCTGCCAGAAAATCGAGTGAGTCGGGCAATGTGCGAGTGTGCTAGGACTGACTCAAGCGCAGAATACAGAATCGGTCGATATTAGAGACCATCTATGTTAGCAACGTTATGAAAAAGATAAAAGTTTTTAAAAAATACACGACCCTACAACAAACAAAAACATTCAAAGTGACAAAGTCATCAACTGGAACTTTTGGCGCACCTTGTAAATGCCATTAAATGAATATCGCTTGAAAGATAAATCTTCGAAATATCCTATCACAGCCGGTTCCAGAAATCAATTGGTTGTTTTCAGCAAAAAAATATATTTCAGAGAGAGAGAGATACATATTTCATAATAACAATTACTTGGATAATAATAATCATTCTCCCTTGTTTTAGTCCTACTAAGCGGATGCCATTTGATGAATCTCTCCATTCTTTCTTTTCTTACTCGTATTGTTCCGGAAAATTCCCATCGAAAGGAGCCTGTTAACACCTACCTTTTTCTCGAAAGGAGCCTGTTAACACCTACCTTTTTCTCGAAAGGAGCCTGTTAACACCTACCTTTTTATCGAAAGGAGCCTGTTAACACCTACCTTTTTCTCGAAAGGAACCTGTTAACACCTACCTTTTTCTCTCGGTTCAAGCAAGAAATCAATCTCCACGCGATGTTTTAAAGCGCTTCGCGCAGTAAAACTTAGTGATCACGAATACTTCTTATACAATACACCTTGTACATGGAATAAAACTTATCTCTGTGAACAATTAACTCGAAATATCGTAACTTACCATATCGTATCTCTGTGAACTTACCATATCGAAATACCTCTTCGAATTTTGTTCTCTTCTATTTGTCCTGTGTTTTTCATTTATTTACTGAGCTTCCTCTCCTTGTAAGTACTGGTAAACAACATTACTCTTCTTACCTTCTCACTTTCTTTCGTATTTTCTCGGTCCACCTCTTTCTTTATATTTCTACCTATATGTCGGTCATTCTCACTTTTTGTCTCTAAATGCATCCCTCTCTATCACTATCTCTATCTTCATCATCTGCTCCTCTCTCCCCATAAAAGTCTCTCTAGTTCTCTTTCTTTGTCTTTCCTTCTGTATTCTCCTTTCCATATTTCTCTCTTCTTCTCTCCTTGTCTTCATTTATCGCCCTCTCTCTCCTTCTCTTCTCTTGCTTTTTCTTTCCCTTTCTCGCTCTCTCTCACTGCCCCTGACTCTCTCCATTCTCTTCTGTCACTCCCTGATCATAGTCTATTTGTAGAACCACTTTTGACCTGCCCTAGTATTGCCCTAGAGTTTTTCCACTGCTGTTCTTCCCAGTAATTGTGTTATTCATTATGTACTCTCATCTCTCTATATATAAACATTGCTCCAACTTTCCGAGATAAGTCTTTTCGAAAACCTACCAACTCATAATCGTGGTGTTTCTGAGCTAAGCATATGTACTCCAGAGCATTCAAGTGCCTCAATTTTTGGTCGAGAAAGAAAGTACAAAAAGGAGGTTACGTTATTTTCTTCTTGTTTCAAATCTGAAGAACGGTCATTTATCTACATACATATACATATACATATACCTATTTTACATATATTAGGTCGACAACACTGCAGTTGTCTTAGAGCTAGTCGAAACCTTGAAGCCGTAAAGTTCTAAACATACCAGCGCTTACCACTCTCTTACTAACTAATCCATATCGCTAACTGATTCATATCGCCCTAACTTTCAGATAAAGCGCTGAAAAAGCATGCTACGGAACCACATTAAGTTGAGTTCAGCTTCGTGAAGATCACATTGATACGTATCACACATATAGGTTGTTTTTTCTTCAATCCTCAGCAGTTAACATTTCAGTTAGAGTTACTCCCTTGCTTATTGAGTTTTAATCCACCTATGTCTCTCAATTCGTTACACATCACAAGGTATTTTCACCTGCACCGATTTCCTTTGTGTTACTCTGTCTTCAAAAACTACCGCTAGGTTTTCTATCTTCTTGCCCACCAGAAGATGTCGCAACTTCTTTTCTTGGAGCGACTTCAGCTCCTTGCGGCTTTTCTACTCTCATGCCACGGCCAATTCCCTGACCAGGGTCCATTCCCTCAAAACCTGGTAGTGCAGGCAACAGGACCTGTCCAAGGAACGCCCGGGTCGTTTTTCCCGGGTACCCGGCAAAACTCCATGTACTCAGGTCTCACGTTCTCCTTTTTTATAAATAAAAATTTAAAAAAGTAATAATTTTTCCCGTTTAGTCAACATGGTCCCATTCGGAGCAGAAGCCGGTGACCAGAAGGTGAACCCAGGAATGCTGACGGCCGGATTGACTATCGATCTCCACATGTTTTTCCCTTTTTACGGGGGTCTCTACAATTACACCACCGTCAGTTTTAGTGGAAAAACCAAAGAAGTAGCAGAGGCTTGGAGTAAGCATATTCCAAAAAATAGTGATCAAGAGCTGGACAAAAATTTTGGTTATGAAAAAAAGGAGTGAGAAGAAAAAGAGCTAACAAAATTTGAACAAAAGTCAAGTATTTGGTGACGATATTAAATGGAAAGACAAAAAAATCAAAGTAACTCGGGGTTTTTAAACAAAAGTTCCTTTTGATTCGTAAATCTCTTGCCTGCAGATTTCGATTAATGGTTACATGGCATTCGCGACGGTTCTGGACCAGGGGCCGACTATTAACATTGGGCCAGAGATGACGGACTGGCCAAAGCAGGAGGATCCTGCTATGATTGCGCCTTATCTCTGCAAGCAGCAGGTTACTTACCTACAGATTCAGACCACTCCGGAATACTGGTAGACAGAAAGTGACACGTGGAAAATCCTCTGGAGTTCGTATGGAGGGAGGGGGTTGAATGAATGTGGAAAGAGTGATGTTATTGACAGGCACCCCATACCACAAACATCAATGCTGGTGTTTACTATCGCCTTCTGCTACGTCAGTCTCTTTTCGAGAGAGAGAACAAGTTTAGCTTCACGCAAACAAACAGCAGCAATGACAAAGAGTATCCGCAGGTCAGAGTAAAAGTCTAGACTTATGATCAAACTCAAAAAACTACACAAACCTAGTATACGGAGCAAGATCGAACCCAGATACATATGTCTCTTTATATCATCGGAAAGCGAGCGCATTATCGGTTACATCATCTAACACAAATGCAAATATGTCTGACAGCACGAAAGGTTTTAAAAGGTAAAAGTATGAAAAAGGTCTTTTTTTAAGTCACGCATGCTCATATAAATAAATGGACTAGCTTTCCCTTTGGAACGCTCATCACTTTTCTGTTAGCCTAGTTATTCTTAGAGCCTAGTTAGCCTGTTCTTCCTATCCCAGGCAGCTTCGCTGCCTTCATTTTTCTGCTTCTCCTTTTTCGACTGCCTAAGGCAGCTTCACTGTCTTCGTTTTCCCACTTCTATTTTTCCACCTGCCTCAGGCAGCTTCACTTCCTTCGTTTCCCACTTTTTTAGAACCTTTCTCAGGCAGAGAAAAGTTCAAAAAACTTTTTTTTTTCAAAAACTTAAAGAACACGCTCTCGAATTTGACACCTGAATGCCGTCTCTCGGACCTGGTCTGGTTTAAACCGTTCCAAAAACCAGTGTATACTAAATCTAGAAAAATGATTAAGATATCGTTCGATTCTTTGTGCCCTAGTCTACAAGACACATGTTTTTCAGCTTGTGATTTCCAGTGAAAAATAATAGCCGAGTAGGTAAACGCAAAATTTTTTTTAGTTTTCTGAAAATCCCGGAATCTGCATACAGCTCGATAAAAAATGTCATCTAGAACACAAGACCAAGTTTTCAGGATTCCCCATGTTAGAAACCTCACAAAAAAGTTGAACATTTATGAAACAGCTAAAATAAACTTAAAAACGAAAAAAACACTTTTTTGAGAGAAAAGCAAACCCTTTGATTTAATTCAAAATCATGCTTTCAAACTGAACGCTACGGGTATATTTTAGTTCATTTTCAAGATTCTGAAAAAAAACTTCTTTTTTTTAAATAGCTCTTTCTTCCCCTGTATGCCAAAAATGAGCCCTTTCCGTTCGCTAAATCATATTACTCAAGGGGTCAAAGATAATAATGAGCCGAAAAAGTTATAGATAGAAGAATGTTAGAGATAAGGGAGGTGAGAGAGTGTGGATTAGGTATTGATTGAATATCGCAATAATTTTGAGTCAGTTCCTCCAAATATTGTTAAGGACTTTGTTGATTATGAACTTTCCTTCTTATTAGACTAACAATTTGTACTTTACCATTTTATGTGCTTCTCCAAGGTTCTATAAATTTTCCAAACAAATTGAGAAAAAAGCATGCAGGCCTGCCCGGGGACTCCGGATTCGTATGTTAGATGCGATCAGAACAGTGACAATTTCTTGGAAGAAATGATGCGATGGTTACAAGGTTCTCATTAATTTCACTCGACTTCTTCGCTCCTAGCCAGCTCTGAATCACGAAAGCCTTTTTTCACAGAAGGTGTCGCTGGAGGGAGTATGTTCCGTGCTGAGGCAGCTTTAGTCGTCACTTGGTACAAAACAGCATCCGCCATTTCGGGACGATCTGACATTGACTCAGGTCAAACGGCTTCTTATCAGGTATGTACAGCAATCATGGAAAAAGAGAAAATGAATTCAATTTGCTGCCTTCAGGCTATCTGGTTGACTGATCAGGCCGCCCGCCTATCTTACGTTATACTAAACTACGACCGGCTCGGTTTCGATGCGCAGGACTTCAGAGCGAATTCTAGGAGCGGAAGATGCAGAGTTTGTTTTTGGAAACTTTTAGACCCACACATACAAAAAAGGCTGAGTTTGAGAAAGTATGCTAAAAAAAGAAGAAGCATACATTTGATTTATGAATAGTAACAATTTGAAAGTATTCCTGCGCGTAAGTATGAGAGTATGCTGGAAAGGGCATACAATCAATGAATGAATGGGATACTTTTGAGAGTATGCCTTGGTGGCGGCTCTCTTCCTTTTCTTGGCACTTATCCAATATGCAAACCCGGTTGACTTAGGTTGCTCTATATACACTTATTATCTCGATTACGTTAGGGGATAAGCACACATATGAATCGTATCGTGTAAATCATTTAACCCAGCCATTCTGGAAGAAATACATCGGTAAAAAAATTTTGATCGTTAACCGCTCTCCTTGGAGAAGGCCCTTCGGGAACGCCTTATGAGAAAAAAGGCCCTTCGAGAAAGTCACAAACAAAGAAAAAAGTTTGAATGAAAAACTCAATAAACAGCATACATACTTTCTTTTTGTAGACAGAACACTTTCAAAGTATTTTTTTCAGCATACTTTCATTTTACTACTATTCATACTTTCCAAGTAAGAATTATAGCAAAGGTGATGAAGAAGTAAATGAGTTATATGTAGTTAATATAATAAGATGGATACATGTGAGAGGTATTTATAGGCATAAAGGAAAAGGTAAAATGTGACTGCAAAGAAAACGTTGAAGAAGTCTGTTTCGGCCCCCGCTCAGACAGACCTCTGCACTCTCTGGGTGGGGCTCATCAGTGAGTGCCCAGAGAGTACAAATGTAAAGTATTAAGAGTAAAATTTAAAAAGAGCAACAAAAAAAACAAAATGAAAATAAATGGTATTAATTCAAAAAAATATCTGAATAGAGTTGATACAAAACAAAATAAAAGAGTGAAAGAAACGGAAAAGAATAGTAACACTTGTGTGCGGAACGATTTGGAATACTTTTAAAGTATATAGTTTCGTTTTCATGCTTTCGAAAGTATGACTTTTAATACGCTTTTTTGTGTGAAAGAATCGAAATAACTTCAACAATCATTCTCAGGCACTTTTCAACGGCGGAAATCACACCGGACTCGTCGAAGTTGATCCAACTCAACCCTATAAGAACACACCTAAGGTATTACGGCTCTCTCAGAATCTTTCATCTCTGTAATAGTGAGACCATTTAGGTACTTGCTCGGAGATCGGGAGTCCCTCACATGGTCAGAGGACGGTATATGTTCAGAGTGGACGATATCGTTCGACCAGCGGGTTGTTCGAACAAGACAGGCGGAAAATGTTGATACCTTTTCTCGCATTACCTTTTTTCTCTCTCTCGTGGACTTGGAAATATGTTACAAGTGATAAGCATTCACTGAACGGATAAACGTGAATTTTACGAATAAGGCTATTAAGCGTTTTTCATTATCTATCAACAACGATCTTGAAGTTAGTGGTCGATCGGGTTTATCAATCCGTAATATACTATAATCGAACCTTTATTACTATGAAAATAGGGGTATTTAGCCTTTCACATAGCACCATAGCAAGTATTACTCATGTCTGCCCAGTAGTGTAGTGATAACGCACTTGCTCCCGGTGAAAAAAGAGAGCTTCCGTGAATTATATTTTTTTAATTTTGCTCACCTTATGACTAAAACTTTTTTTGAAGTTATCGTGTCGATCTCTTCTCATCTGAAGAATAATAATAATAATAATAATAATAATAATAATAATAATAATAATAATAATAATAATAATAATAATAATAATAATAATAATAATAATAATAATAATAATAATAATAATAATAATAATAATAATAATAATAATAATAATAATAATAATAATAATAATAATAATAATAATAATAATAATAGTAATAATAATAATAATAATAATAATAATAATAATAATAATAATAATAACAAAAATAATAATAATAATAATAATAATAATAATAATAATAATAATAATAATAATAATAATAATAATAATAATAATAATATAATAATAATAATAATAATAATAATATTAATAATAATAATAATAATAATAATAATTTTAATTATAATTTTAATTATAATTATAATTATAATTATAATTTTAATTATAATTTTAATTATAATTTTAATTATAATTTTAATTATAATTTTAATTATAATTTTAATTATAATTTTAATTATAATTATAATTATAATAACTCTTCACTAAGATCCCATGATGATCCACCCGAACATCGTCAACATGCTTGGTGAGACAACGGTAGACGTGAACGCACTTTGCTTGCAAAAGACACAAACTTACATTCTTATGAATGAAGAACGAGAGGTGAGAAGACAGTAGCTTTTATTCAGTACGGTTTCAAGAATTACTTTGCTACCTCACCAATTTTAACTATTATCTCCTTGGAGAAAGAATGCGGAAAGTTTGAATGACATTCTGATCAATAAGCAGGAGGTAGCAGCTTGCGTGGTGATAAACTCGGCCATCGCGCGTTGTGAGCTTCCCAAGATTTACGATTGGGGCACGAAGACCGTCTACTTCCAGCCCCATAGTAGAGGAACTAATGATCAGAAGGCATTCATCGGATACATCTATTTCGGTTTGTTCGTCTATTCTTAATGATAAGCTTTTTACTCATTTTTGCTTTCAGTGCCTCCAACACTGGATCCGATGAGACTTGACATAGGCAACATCTACGACTGGTACAAAAATCCGATGATTAGCATGGTTGGTAAACCTTCACGAAAGGGTGCAAAGTAATCCCAAACGTAAAACTTTGTTACTCTGCTGCTTCAGTTGATGCCATTTTCTTGGTATCCTCGCAACTTCACGAATCCTGACTATGATATGTCCCGCTTATCGGACGATGCTCTTTATGATGTACAACTTGGTCTCTTCGTTGTCGGATACAGAGAATACAAAGACGATGAGGTGAGTTTTCGAAAATTCTACTATAGAAAACTTTCGACTTTGAAATCTCAACAGTAAATTAGGTTGTTAGAATCTCCTAAACCACCTAAAAATCTATTTTCACACAATTTGTGAGACTCGGATGCTCAAACTAGTCAGAAAGAATAAACCCGTTATCATAGAAAAAAAGAGTTATGGTTCATCATTCAAATTATCGCTTGAAAACAGAGAATAATAAATTGGAAAAACTTGGATTCATGAACTAAATTGGCAAATATGGCGTTGGTTGGAACAATCCTGTTCATACATATCTCAATGTTTCTTGAGAATTTTTTCATTACTGAATTCGAGTGTTATGAAGGTGAAATTCATCGAGAAGAAACAATTTGCAGCCATTGTTTAAAAAAATTAATTGAGTCGACTATTTCTGACAAAAACTAGCGAAAAAATGACGAAATTTTGTGTTAAAAGTTTTCAGATCAAAAAGTTCACACCAGAACACCGAACTCTAGCTCGATTGGCGACCTATTCCAATCGGAACTCCTACGAATATCGCTTCAGGCCGCAGGAAGAAGTTGTCAACCTCAACCAGGTTAATCATCTCATCCTGAGACCTGTCAGAACGGTCGCTTCGGTCCCTCTTTTTCGTCCAACCAAAAGATGAATTAATTCAATCTCCCCAGCTCTCACTGACTACTTGCAAGATGCTTTTTTTGTCTACTGTACAAAACTTGCTGATCGCCAGCAATTTCGATCAATCATATAATTCAAGAAAATAGCAAATTTGAAATATCCCATGGTAATCCTCAATGCCCATTCACCCTTTGCGGATAAAAAATGCCGAAATCGGGAAATTTTCCTAAACTCCTTTGGAGAAAACTATTTCAGGTACAACAGTGGTACCTGACCGAGTTGGAGAGACGCAAACATCTGTACTTTTACCGTGTGGGGTACCTCAAGCTGGCTCCCTTGCACGCAAATGATATGAACGGGACCAATTTGCTTCCGGGGTTTGATCCGAAATGAAATTTTGTTAATTTTATGATCAAGTTTAGGAATCTTTAAAACAGCTTCCATTAACGAAATTCCAGACTGGTTACGTTACCTGTTTCCCTGCACTGGCTATGGGCTCCTGAAGACTCTCGATTCCCACAGACAACTTTCTCATCTCAACCAACAGAAGAAAGGGTTGAGTTCGTCAAAAAGAAATCGCTTGAGATGTGTCATGATTGGTAAGCTTTTTATCCCAATTTGGTCATCCTTCCCTTCAAGTAAGTAATCTATCACAGGTACAACGAAGACGGAGCCTTGTTGAACTTTATAAGGGACACTGAAACCAACACATCTTGTCCCTGTGTTGAATCTCAGGCGAGACTTGACTTGGGAAGGTTTATGCCACATCCGAGATGCTCTCAGGTATATTTCATCTCTGCAGATCCGTTTGTTCAGTCAAAAAGTTGTGTTAATTAAGATATTTCGTGACATCTCATGCACAACGATGATTGGATCCAAGAACTGTTACATGAGCGCGCAGAACATCTACGCCTCTTATTCCGGAGCGGGGACGACTTTCGATAACATGGACACACAGTTAGAAACTTTTTTAAACATCTCAGAACCTATGTATAGTAAAGTTAGGCGGTATGAAATCATTCTTATGAAATGAGCTTTTTCTGCACAATAATAAACTTCGTAACTATAAATTTAGTTATTCATGTCGTATTCTGAAAAACGGAGTAACTCCGAAAAATTTTGGTTCTAAAGACCACTTTTAAGGTTGTACTGTGTAGATTTATAGTAAATGCCTTTTAAGGTTGTACTGTGTAGATTTATAGTAAATGCCTTTTAAGGTTGTACTGTGTAGATTTATAGTAAATGCCTTTTAAGGTTGTACTGTGTAGATTTATAGTAAATGCCAAGTCAGTTTGAGCTTTTTTTTTTAAAATTTTGCTTAACTTTTCTGATGATTTTTTACACAAACGGCTTCAAGGCGCTTCATGACTCACTATGGCCAAGTTTGCTGCTACGATGAGCAGGGATTCTTGTTGCAGTCGCCTTATCAACCAGTAATCAAAACTCAGCAGGATTACTTCTACAATCCCGGTTATCCTCTGCGGGCCTATGAGTTTGGAACTCCACCCTACATGGGACAATTCGAGGTCAGTCTTGCTTAAGGTTTAGTTTGATACCACCAGTCAACTAGAGACTATGAAACAAGTGTCCGCTGCAGGTGCCGGGCCTCTCCGTTTTCCACCACGACTACATGCCCTACTTCCTCTGCTGCAAGTTCGCCGACTTCCGCTGTCAAATGTTCTACTGGCGCCGTCCAAGCAGTGCCTGCCAGGAGTATAAACCACCTGCGAGCGGTTTCTCACCATTTGTTCTTACTTTTCTCTCTCTCTCTGTCTCTCCCTCTCTCTTTTTTCTTTCTCTCTCTCCCTTCTTCTCTCTTTCTCTCTTTCTTATGTCTCTCTCTGTCTCTCTCTCTTCCTCTCTCTCTTTTTTCTCTCTCTCTCACTTCTTCTCTCTTTCTCTCTTTCTTTCTCTCTCTCTCTCTCTCTCTCTCTCTCTCTCTCTCTCTCTCTCTCTATACTATATATATATATTTTTTTCTTTTTTTTCTGCTTTTCTATTTCTACTTTTATCTATGTACAGGGTAGCCCATGTAATCGGCAACAAATTTTCCGGTGTTTATAATTCAATTTGTAGTGCACGCTGAGCTCCGATTTTCACATATGTTTTTTTCACTCGTGTTTTAATTATGTATATGGTTGGAATTTCATTCCATTTGATCAATTCTGAAAAGAATGGTGGCCGCGCATAGAGCACGCTCTATCATTGTGGACTTGCAGAAACTTGATCGATCAAATACGCGCATCGCTAAGGATCTCAACCTCTCTCGCAATCTTGTCCGGAAAACAATCAGACGGTTTGAACAGATCGGTACACTTGCTGACTTCCCCGAAGAAGTGTTCCTCGATTAGTGCGCACCCCTAACAAGATTGAGGCCGTGAGGAAGCGAGTCGGTCGAAATGCTGGGCGTAGCATGAACAAAATGGCCTCCGAGATGAACTTATCACGCACGACTCTTCGAAGAATTGTTAAATAGAATTTGAGGCTCACACCACATCGTACTAAAAAGTCCGCCATCCTAACTCTGAAAAACAAGGAGTGAAGACTCAAAAGGTGCCACGCCCTAATACTCCGGACACGAGACAAATCTCACCTTAGGACAGTCTTCTCGGATGAGAAGCTGTTCACTGTGGAAGAGGCCTACAACCCTCGAAATGTGCGAGTGCTTTCTCGGGACTTACAGGCAGCTAATGAAGCCCGTAGAATCGTTCATGAAGCTTACATCCTGCACAAGTCATGGTTTGGGCCGGAGTGTCCGCCACCGGCAAAACTCCTCTTGTTTTTGTCGAACCAGGAGTCAAAATTAACCAGGAATACTACCGCCAACAAATTCTTCAAAAAATATTGCTTTCTTGGTCTGCTTCCCACTACCGTAATACACATTGGGTCTTTTCTGCGATTGCTCTGCGCCTGCTCACAAAAAGATTCTGCGCCTGCTCACAAGGCTATCGGAACACATGCATGGTGCAAGGCTCATTTTCCCGAAATCATCTCCAGCGCAGAATGGCCCTCCTCATCGCCCGACCTCAATCCGCTGGACTATCCCGTGTGGTCCTACCTTGAGAGCAAAGTCAATGCTCATCCCCACTTGAACTTGGATTCTCTAAAAAAAAATCTCTACAGGAGCAGTTGTCGAAGATCGACGACAAGTACCTTCGTCCAGTGATCGAAGGGTTACCAAAGCGACTCCGGGCTGTCGTTAGTGTCAAAAGAGACCGAATCGGAAGATTTTTTGACCCAATGTTTTTGTGATCTAATAAATGTACAAATTTGAACAATCTTGCTCACTTATGCACTGAGATAGACGTTTGTAAACGCGTTGCCAAATACATGCGCTACCCTACCCGAATACATGCGCTACACACATATCCCTCTTTTCGCTTGCTTTCTTATTTCTCTCACTTTCTATATCTTTCGTAACTCTCTTTCTCTCAATTCTTCTCTTTTTAAGATTGCCTCTATTCATAGGTAGAATAAGTGGTCCGGGAGTCATCAACACGATAGACAACGACAAATTTATCTTCAATGAGCCCGGTATCTTTAACTTTCTGTACATTCCGTCCTCCAATCGGAATCCTGAAGTCCGCGCTCAGATAAGACTGGAGCGATATCCTAACAGGAGAGTGGACTTCGGTTAGTTATGCTTTTGTTGCTGAATCAATCAATATCTCTGAGGGAATAAGAGCAGAAGTCATCTGAGCTTCTTAATAATCTCAGGTCTTCTCGGTCGCTACATCTCTCAGCCTGAACTGGTGCAGCCTACAAATGTGACAGTGGTGACAGGGATCGCCATCGAAGGGACTGGAACTGACAGAGTTCACGTTGTCGTAAGGAAAGACACTCGCAGATTCCGATACAGAACTGAAATTCTTGTGGGAGGAATCATCCGATACTTCGACACCGTTCACTTGCAAAAATTCGGAGGTTCGAATTTTCTTTAAATTTTTACATAGATAACGAACGCTTTTGAATGTGATTATTTTAGAGTTCTTTTTTCAAACAAATATCTGAACAAAAATTCCAACCTTCAGGGGTCTTGATATATGTGAACAACGTGCAGCGAGGTCAGCCTGAGGTCTATGTCGTTCTGGAAGAAGCCCAAGTCGGGTTTCACATCAGTGAGAGTTATGCGCTAGACATCGACAGACTGCCACAATATCGAGAGAGTATGGGACTCCTGGAAGTCACAGTTTCTCTTCCGCCGTTTTATGAAGTCGTCAGTACATATATTCCTTTTATACTGAAAGCATTCAGTCTCAATCAACAATTAGTCTATTCCAACTCAATCGGCATGTATTACAGCAATCCGACGGGGATCAAACCCTAGAAAGACAACAATACGATTTTCCACAAGTCTTCGGTCTCATCCGACCATTTCCTGGCCGAACCAGCGAGATACTCAATCGATTACTCACCTTAAACGATATCAATGCCGATATCTACAGACAGCAGATCATTGCGAACTGTTGGTTCTTATTTGTATTTCTTCTCACCCAAACGAGAAAAAAATGTCGGATAAGAAGTGTTTGCAGATCGACTGCCAGGGACTGGAGAGCCAGGCTCAGACAAGAACATGGCGGGAACTTTGATAGAGGGCATTCCCATTAACAACATGTACACCACCAGTAGAGACGACGAGAAGCAGTTTGATGTCTTCCCTGAAGCTCAATGCCGCTCTTCTCCTGTTTATAAAACTGCAGCACAATGGCGAATGTTACTTTTTTATATAGCTTTCCTAAATCGACTGCGAAAGTCCATAATTCGTAACAACATTTTTTTCCTAAATGAATAATATTTAACTAACAGTACAAACAAAAATTCTGTTAGAAAAAACTCCCGACATGAACTCACGCAGCTTGTACGATAGATTTTGAATGCATTTCAAGCTTTTTCAACAAACAGTCTCAGCCTAATACTCGTTTGAGGAATAAATTCAAGTGTAACAGAAAAAATTAATTCTAAAAACCTTCAGAAAACTTCAAAATCAACAGGCCCGCCTCTATCGAAAAGAATAACTACTATTAAAAGCCAAAAAAAGTTAAATTTTATTTGAAACATATAAGATTCGGGTCAAAGCTCAAAACTCAGAAAATTTGTTACAATACTAATAGCGAATTTGTCAGAAATCTCGCTTCTCGGGTCTGGGGCCCGTTAAAAAAGCCCCATGCGGTGCTAACGAAAGAGTTTCACCCACCATTGTTAAAACTCTTGCCGTATGGCGCTCAAGCTTCAGCCTGTTTAGTGATATTTTTTTAAAAATAAATCCCAAGGCCAAAAAAAACTTCAACACACAAAACTTCAGCAACCTTCAAGTTCAAAAACCTCTCAAAACCTTCAACCGCTCTAGCATCCGTATCCTATATGAGATCAGAGTAATATGACTAAAAGAGAGTTTAAAAAGTTATAAAAAGTTTTAAGAAGGTTTTTAAGAAGGTTATAAACCTTCTTAAAAATCAAAGTCCCACTCTCTCCACTGAGCCGTATAAAAAAAATATTTTCGCAAAAAAATGAAAAAAAATTGTTTTTACAAACATCATGTGGAAACTGCTTGGAGCTAGCTGCAACGATTGATTTTCTTGAGAATAGAAAAAGAGTAGCCTGGAAAAAGTAGCTGTGTTAAAGGTTTTTCTAAGTACAGTGATTGAAAAGAGGTCGGTTATTAAAGTGAAAAAAATCTCACACTAAAATTCATTTAAGCACTAAATCTCATTCAAATTAAAAGTCCATTTTCACCTCAAGAAATCATATGCGTTCACTTACATGGTATGGAAATTGTAATAAAGTACATCACTAGTCATTGACGATGGGAAAAAGGTACTTGGAAAGGAATTGGCATACTCGACCATATTGAGATGTGTTGTGTGGGCCTTAAAATGTGCATCATGTGTGCGTGTGTAGCTCAGTGGGGAGAGCATTCGCCCGGAATGCGAAAGGTCACGGGTTCATTTCCCGTCACACCACACGATTTTGCACAAGTTTATACGAACAATCCGCTCCTCTGCTCGGTATAAAAATCCGTTGCTTGAGATCAACGAGGAGTAGGGAATACTATTATTTACAGATGTTTGAATCATAAAAGAATGAACTATGTAAATAAAGGAAGTTCATTATGTATACAATGAACAAACAGGGAGCAAAAACTAGATCTGAATCATTTCAGCGGCGCGAATCAATTTGTTGCTCAGACCGGCCGTATGCTTCAGCAACTCATCTTGAACTGCCGAGAGATTGAAGACAACTATACTCGTATGTTACTCGATTCCGTTTATAAAAGAACAACCCTTCACATTTGAAGAGTGATAGGATGAATATGACCATAAAATTTTAAGGAACTACCTTTGCAGTGAACACGCAGTCGTTCCATTCGGTGGAAACTGACAGATATGTCATTCAAAACTGTCCGGACAGCATCAGAGAAGTCATTACAGAGTGTCGAGACAATGTCAGTAATACTTGGGCGGCATCCAGATTAGTACTCATGAGGATTCTGATTTGAGGTGCCCTGTATTTTTGATTACACCCTTCTCAATTCCAAAGTGATGGCGACTGAGGAACACCACGCATGGAACACTTTCCTGGCTGATCGAGCCACTTCCACGAGACAATGTTAAACTTTTACAAAGCCTCACTATGAATGAATCTCGTCTGAAAACAGATAATGCGAAACAGGAAACGATCGTTTAATTGCAGACAATAGCTGCGGAGCAATCAACATCGAGTACCCTGAGTACATGATGAAGACGCCCGCGCTGGCCTCGGGCTATCTCCAGGGAGACGTCGCGCGATTCGACTGCTATCATTCCCATTGGATAAAGGGAGACAACGAGTACAAGTGTGAGTTTTCCCACTCATGAAAACTTCGAATCGGTGGCCATTTTTTAGGTGGATTAGTCGTCGACTATAACGATCCGGATACATATCGATATGAATGGAACAAAGGAAACCAACCGTGGTGTAGATCAAAGGTGAAGGAGAACTACTTCAAATGGATTACTACCATATTCGGATTCTTCGGAATTATTATGGTGTGCTATTTTATGGTTTTTATTTACTTATTATTTTCTAAATAAAATACAATCACTTCTTGAGGCGATAGTATTCGTCTTCTTTCTCTTCTGGTGCTGTAAACAACGGCGGATTCGCTCCGATAAAAGCTCTCGTAACCTTGTGTTCTGCCAACTATCTACAGCCGAAATTCCCAGAGAGCTCAACAAGAGCTCAAAACTTTCTGCTTCTGCAGAATTATCATACACAAAACCTGGGTTAGCAGCATTTTTGAACCCATTTGATGTTTATGCTTTAGGATCTCAATCATATAGCAATGTTGAGCCTTTTACATAACACTATCGTATGAAATAGCAATGTGCCACCGTGTTTTAATGGTGACGCGCTTACTACGGGTTAAAATAGTGATGGTTGGGTTAGGTCCCGCCCGGTGGACTAACCTTTTCCCTGCGATGTTTTCAATTCAATTTCAATTCATTTATTTTCAATTCATTTATTCCATGCAAGAACAACAACTTGTAATACAATTATGAATGGTAGTTCCAATTAGCATGGACGCGTAGGATAGGGAGACAAAAAAACAATCATTCATTCATTCAAAAGTGCTGAATGGCATTCAACTAATCCAAAAATCATCTAAGAAAAAAAATGATATGAAATATCTGTCTATAGTTCTTTATAATCAGAAGATTGTGTCCTATACATATGTATGTAAATACAAATAATCGTCAATCTGTTACCCTCGGACAAGGAAGCACAACTTCAAATGGAAATTTTTTAGTCTTGTCGCGAAACTTGAAGAACTTTCGATTACAACGATATCTTCCGGAAGGGAGTTCCATATTGCTATTGATCTAGAGACAAACGTAGACAACCTAGCCGGGTAAACGATAGGCAGACGAATTCTGAGAGAGTGCGCTTGTCTTGTATTATACTTGGGGGGAGATAAAATGCATAGAAAGGAAAAATCGAGAGAGCATTTGTTATGTAAACATTTGTGCAAAAAACATAGATCTCTGAATGCTCGACGATATTCTAATGACTCAGTTTTGAGCAGTTTCAATCTCTGAGAATAAGGCAGGCTTACATTACCACATCTATATAACAGCCTTCTAGTAAAATTACTTTGTACATATTCTAAATCGTTGATGAGGTATTTCGTGGTAGGGGAACAAATTTCAGTCCCGTATTCGAGAATCGGTCTAACGTATACATTAAATGCAAGCATGAGCATTTCGCATGATTTGGTCTTGAAAGCCTTCAGAATAAGGTTTGTAGTAGAAGAAGCTTTTTTACAAATCTTCTCAATATGAGAATTGAAACGGAAATCATGAGTTAACAAAATCCCTAAATCTTTAACCTGGTTGGTAACAATCAATGGAATATGGTTGATAGAGTAGGGGTGAAACACCGATTGCTTGCCTATATGAAGAACAGTACATTTGGAAGTTGATAGAGTAAGGTTCCACTGAGTGCACCAGTCAAATATATTGTTGACTGCAGTTTGCAAGTCATCTGAATATAAGGGTACTTGAGCTAGCAGCTTAACATCATCGGCAAAAATACTGAAGCGAATAGTAGCAGGGATAACTTTCTTGATGTCGTCAATGAACAGTAAAAACAACAACGGGCCTATTGAAGAACCTTGAGGGACACCACTTAAAACTGAAGCTGGTACTGAGTTGATACCATCGATGAACATTGATTGTTTACGGGAGTTGAGGAAAGAAGAGATAAATTTAAATGCAGGCCCTACAATACCAAGTGAATTCAATTTAAACAATAGAAATCGAATATTTACAGAATCAAAAGCTTTTGAGATGTCTAGGAAAATTACATCAATATCAATACTTGAACTCAGAGAGTGGGTTATGAAGGAATATGATTCGGCTAAAGAAGTGATTGTCGATCGATTAGGTAGAAAACCGGCTTGAAAAGGGGAGAGCAATGAACGCTCTTCAAGATACTTTGAAACAGAATTAACAATAACTTTTTCCATTACTTTAGAAATCGAGCAGGTTAAAGAAATGGGTCTGTAATTTGATAAGATAGGAGGTCCTTTGTTTTTGAGCAGAGGCTTTACAATAGCAAACTTCCACATATCGGGTACGATTCCAGTCATTAAACAGTTGTTGAATAAAATACGCAGAGGTTTCAACAACGCAAATCTAAATTTTTTGATAAAAATGTTCGGAATGGAATTGGGTGAGGTATTACATTTATTCTCTAACTTAGAAACAGCCTCGATTATCATTTGATCACCAATTATTTCAAGAGAGAAGTGTTGATCGAAGGGAGCTGAAATAGGGACAGGAAGAACATTCTGAGACGGTTCAGAGAAAGTTGATGAGAACTGAGAAGAAAACATTTCAGCTTTTATAGAAGGGTCCGTCACTACCGTTCCACTACTGTCATACAAAACATAGGAATCGTTTTGAGATTTAATACGATTTGTACAATACGAGAAAAACTGTTTACAGTTGCCTTTAACAATCAGAGAAGATTCCTTAGATGTTTCAAAATTATAAAGCTCAGAAGAAAAATTTCTTGACAGATTTTTACAATATTCGGAGTAAGGAGCAGTAATTGAAACTTTCTGAAGCTTATTGAATAAGCGTTGAATACGCGCTGTATATCTATTGGAGGACGAATTAGGAACAACAGTTGGCACAAAGCGATCGAAAATGTCACATAGTAGATCAACGATATAGTTGTAAGCTTGATTAGGGTCAAGAGATGATAATGCCAAGGTCCAATCATGACAGTAAATAAAGTACTCAATCATTTACCAGTTTGCCTCAGAATAAAGTTTTATAGGCTTGATTATGTCATCGAATACTTTGGAGGTAATACAATCGAAACAAATATAATTATGATCGCACTGGGATGTGAAGGGAGCAATAACACTAGAAGAAGAGATAATCGGATGATTGCATAAAAGAAGATCAAAAATGTTCTGACTTCGAGTCGGCATCAGAATGTACTGAGTGAAATGGTTATCACAACAGTAATTAAGAAATTGAGTAGAAGAATAGCTCTTAGAACACGTCAACTTGTCCCAATCAATACAAGGCAAATTCAAATCACCATTGATTATGAGAGGGACATTGGGAATGGTATTTAAAGAGAAGTATGCTAATAACTCATTCATGATATCGTCTGGGGCACTGGGAGATCGATAAACACACATTAATCTAACCCGAGAAAAATATGAATCTTTGTCACTACATTGTAACTCAACTGTAATAGCTTCACATTCTGAAACTGACATCGACGAAATTGCTACTGGACTGAGTCTAGATTGCACTAAAATTGCTACTCCGCCACCTCTGTTACTGATATTGAAAGGGATTGTAAATACACATAAAAATCGGTGACCATGCTGACCGGCAGAGAAGCATTTGTTTTTATACCTCCACTCTTCTTCCCCCTACTCTTCAGCATGGTTGAGCTCATTCTCTCAAGCTGGATCCAAACACCTTATACCTCCACTCTTCTTCCCCCTACTCTTCAGCATGGTTGAGCTCATTCTCTCAAGCTGGATCCAAACACCTTAAAACTGGACACACAGAAAGAAATTGATCACCAAAAGAAAGGATTCATGCATATTGATCACTTTTGATAAATTTTTCAACGCGCTGAGTCTGAAAAATATTGTAAATGTATCCCTATGTTTTTTATTCAATTTTTTGGTTTACTTTTATTCATTTTAATATTTACGTTTGTTCTAACCCCGTTCACGTAAGTTGCAAGGTCACTCATTATGTCGTTTACTTCGTTATTCATTTGGACACTGCACGGTAAAAAATGAAAATATGCCAATCCGACGATAATCAAGCATCATTTTGGATGAATTTTGGACAACGGCGCAGAAAAACGCTAGGCTAAAACCTTTCTCAACTCTTCGAAATTTAAAATGGTTTTAGCAGTCGAGAAAGGCTTTGATAATTGGGAACGAAATAGTTTGCCATTTAAGAACGAGACTCTGCCACTCCATTATTTTTGCATGCGATCAATAGTGGTGATAATAACTGGCAAATTAAGGCGAGGTATACTATTCGCACGATCGTAACTGAATAATATAGTCTGCGTTTGTAGCATCGTCACCATTATAAAGGGTGCGGGAAAAGTTTAGGTGGACAGTAATTTTCCGATAAAAACTTAACAAATTGAGTAAATCAAACAAAATTTTCATCAAAGTTTATTCAAATAGTTTGGGATATAACTGCGTTTTCAAATTTCGAACAGCCCTCCTTTCTCCTCGACACAGGCGCGGAGTCGCTTGTGGAAGGCACCCACCGTGGTGGAAAGGTAAGCGACGTAAAGATAATCTCACGCCTTCTGTAGGGCGCGCTTCAAACTATCCAAATTCTCATGTGGGGAAGCACAGGCCTTGCTCTCAAGGACCGACCACACAGAGAAGTCCAGAGGATTCAAATCAGGTGAGTACGGCGGCCATTCGGCGGATGTGATCATGGAGGGGAAATTGGTCTTGCACCACTTTAGCCTTGTGGGCGGGTGCAGAGTCCTGCTGTAACGTTCATTTGCTTTCCGCGAAGTGAGCCTGGCTCCAGGGAAGTACTTTCTTTATGAGAATGTCGTTCAAGTAGTTATTGGCATTTATTTTGACTCCCTGCTCGACGAAAACGAGCGGAGTCTTGCCAGTCGCGCAAATCCCGGCCCAGACCATGACAGAAGCGGGATGGCCCTTCCTCGAGACGTAACGGCCACTCTTATTAGCATCTTTGACCGATTTTGACCAAATCCTATCGTTCTAGTTGTAGAAGGACTGCTCAATATTGAACAACTTCTCATCGATGGAGAGAATATCCAAACAGTCCACCGGCTTGAACCGCTTTGAGAGTTCATGACATCTGCAAAGACGGGTCACCTTCACCTGTTCCGTCAATGTGTGAGTCTTCTGCAGCTTGATGGGGCGAAGTCCAATGCGGGATTTGACGATCGTCTGAACAGAACTAGCCGAGATATTCAGCTTCTTCGCGAGTTTCCTGAAACTCCGCTTGGGGTTTTATCGAATCTTGTCTCGGATGCTTCTCACGTTGTAGGAAGTGGTCGCGGTTACTGGTCTGCCACTCCTGGGACGGTCATTCGTCATACCAGTCTCACGAAAGCGACGTATTTTGTTTTCAATGGTCCTGCGGCAAAATCCAGTGGTTCTGGCGATGTGCTTTTGAGTGTGACCGGACTGGCTCAAGCGCAGAATGTAGCCTCGGTCCATATCAGAGAGCATTACGGGAAAACGAGAAGAGTTATCATTCTGTTTTTTTCAGGTTATGTTAGCAACATTATGAATAGAATGAAAAATTTTAAATCACACGACCGCTACACCAAACAAAAAAGATACAAATTGACAAAGTTGTCCACCTGGACTTTTAACGCACCCTGTATTCTTCACTAATTTGTTCAAATCATTGTGCCTAAAACATAGCAAGAAATCCTGCCTTAAACATAGTACCCTAAACTTAGCAATAAATCAAATGGGACAAAAACGACCTTCAAGCCCCGGATATGCAACGGAGGTTCGGTCCCGGCTGAGTGCCATTTTTGCCCGTGTGACGGATTTCTTACTTTGTTTAAATGTGTTCAAATTTTTTATGTTTGTACCGCACAAACCATATTCAAAGATCCTATGTTTATAGATTCAACGTTCTTGCTCGTGCTTAATGAGCAACAAAAAAACTGTAAAACGTGTTGAATTGTTTGAACTGAGGGGTTAATTCAAATAACAGGTATTATATTATATCAATTTTTAAATTATTAAATAATTAAAAATGAAAACATAAAGTAGTGCACGAATAGATTTTGAGACCTGGGGCCGTATTCAGAGACAAAAATTTATACTAAAATTTATGATAAACTTTATAATAAGTTGTAGTTTCGCCAAAATGGAATTCAGGGAGTAGACTTTAGGGTAAACTTTATACTAAAGTTTAGTAGGAAAGCCGAGACGCTCTCAACCGTCTTGTCTCTGAATACAGAACTGAGTTGAACTTAGGTCTACAATATACTACGGTAAAATTTACCCCTGAGTTCAGGGGTAAATTTGTAATTTTAATGTAATTTTGTAATTTTTTCCATACTAAAATGTAATTTTCCATACTTCTGAGTTCATTCCGTATTCCTTCTGAGTTCATTCTCATTGGATGAGTCTTGCTCCATTCCGCTCCGCACTTCATCCGGACTAGAGCTTTCTGGAAATCCTCGTCTCAATTCCATTCAATTAAATTATCCATGTATTCATTTATGAAAAATACAAAGAGTTAACTCACAATTACAATTAACAATAAACATGATTTTGGTAAAATGAGTGTAGTCATAGTCTCGCTCAATCGCAATATCTACTTAACAGTTTTATGTTGAATCCTCTCTTTATTAGTAAGACAGTCTTCGACACAAAAGCGAAGATAGCTGTTGCAACTATGAAAAGATAAAGTGTATGTATGCGGCTGAAGATTTGTCCGAGAGATGGTTAATTCATAAAATTTACTCCTGAACGCTATTACGACTCTTATTCGTTGCATTTGCAGTGAAGATCAGCGAGGAAGCGATTCCCCAACAGGAAAAAATTCAAGTTTGTTATTTATTTCTTGCACCCATTCGTCACTATTGATCAATTTTTCTCAGACTTCAAAAAAAACTTTGAAATCATTCTTTATTTTTCGATTCTAAAATTTTTTTGAGAGACTAAAGAATAATCTTGTTTCCACAAATTCAAGATTTGCTACGTTTAGTCATAAAACCGGGTGAAACTTGTATATTTATTTCTCGATCAAGCTATTACGAGCCAGTCTCTAGAAACTGAACCTAGTTATATTTCCATTAATTGTGCATATGTATGTATATACATATGTGGTGCTGCGCAGAAATAAAAATATCAGGAAAAATATAAACATGGTCACATTACAGAGTGGAAGAAAAAGAATGCAAAATGATTAGAGAGAAGAAAGGGACAAGATGAAAACGAATGATTTTTGAAAAAAAAAGTTCTATGAGGCGGCTTGGAGCAATGTGTTGCTTGTTTCACTATCTCATTTTAATGCTTCTTTTCAATGTTAGTTTTAAACAGACTTTTCTGAAGCGGATCCTCACTCGGATAGACCCGAAGGTCGAGAGCAGTGGGGTAGTCAGCTGCAATTCATCCTGGTCTGCATAGGATATGTTGTCGGCCTGGGCAACATTTGGCGGTTTCCATCACTCGCCTATGAGTACGGTGGAGGTAAAAATTATCTTCCTTTCGAAAAGAACGAGGTCTTCGTGTCTTCAAAGTTCTAGCCTTATCACATAAACTAGTAATGTGTTTTCGGTGGTGTAACTCGTAAGGCGTTCGGACTTTCAACGAATAGAGAGATGCTGGGTTGAATTTCTGGGTAATATACTAAACATTTTCGTTTTAACCCTCCCAATCTATGTGAATATTTCAAATGTGGATAAAAACTTGTGACTGTGACGCAATAGTCAGCGCACACTCAAATTATGCTATACTCCGGTAACTATGTATGGCTCAGGGAGAATTACCATTGGTTCACACGATAAAACTAATGAATGCTATCATTCATGATACCATCGCACAGAAAAGGCTGTTTTCACTGGGCGGGAACGAACCCAGCCATCTCTATTCAATCCGGGAGCAAGCGCGTTACCATTACACTACGGTGACACATCTCTATTCCGTGTGATAGTGCTATATATGAAAGGCTCAACTGCATTGATCTCTTAGACACGCATGCTCATGAAGCGAAAGCGTTGTGAGTAAAGCACAACTACAGAAGACACAGTTAAGTCAGAAGAGTGATGGAAGAAAGCTGATAAATCTTCAAATGCTCAGTTACTCAGTTCAAAAGCAGTGACGCCTGGTTGAGACGACAATTGGTGATACCATCGCACGAAAAAAGCTGTTTTAACCCTTTGATATACGTTTATAGCAGTATCGCACGCATTTGGCAACCTTCTCTAGCCCCAATACCTCAAAGTCGGTGGGAAGCTGGAAACTCACTCAGCTCTTCGCTCTTCTATCGTGATTGCCGGAATCACGACCTGAGTGAGGCTAAAACTGGACCCCTTTTGGACCAGTCCACGTCCGGCAGTGGTTCTATCCGTCAGATGGCTAGACGGAGAGGGGTTATATCCAGGCAAGCGAGTCGAGGTGCCAGTCGATTAATCTCCTATTTTTTCAACGGTCAAGAAATACCAGGAACTCTCGACAACCACGTCCGCAATGCCGGATTTACCTGGATTGAAAATCCGCTCAAAAGACCGGTTGCATTAATAAATACACCTTATTTCTGGGTTTTTTTGGTTGTCGGTTTTTTTGATTTTTTTTGTTGGTTTTTTTGACTATTTTCAAAAAAATTTGCCTCAAAAATCAAAAAAGTAGACAAAAAACGAGAAAAAAATTCAAAATTCTCACCAAAATTTTTAGTGTGTCTCTAACCAATTTCGGTTACCTTTTTTCCTAAATAACTAGAAAGTCGGATCCATGACATTTTGTTACACGACAGTTTGTTACACGACACTTTACGTGTTTAGTGGATTTTAACTACTGTATTTTTTGACAAATTCAGTCATTGAATCGACAAGAGTCAAGAAAGTGAGAAATTTTTTCATGCGGTCTCTTACCTAAGCCGTACGGCCTCGTAAGCATACATTTTAACTGAGCCTAAGCGAAAAAATCTGTGAATGGTGTGTAAAAAACTGTCGTGTAACAAAGTGTCTTGTAAGAAACTGTCGCGATACCGGAAAGTCACACAATTCATGTTTTTTTTACGTATCACGACACTTTGTACCGCGTCACTTTGTATACGACACTTTGTACCCGACACTTTGTACCCCGTCACTTTGTACCGCGACACTTTGTACCGCGACACTTTGTACCGCGACTTGAGTGAGTTTTATTTTTACATTAAAACATATTTTTACATTAAAAAACGCTTCGGCTTAGTAAAAGTTTACGATAACGAGGCCGTACGGCTTAGCTAACGAGGCCGTACGGCTTAGCTAACGAGGCCGTACGCGGTACAAAGTGTCGCGGTACAAAGTGTCGCGGTACAAAGTGACGGGGTACAAAGTGTCGGGTACAAAGTGTCGTATACAAAGTGACGCGGTACAAAGTGTCGGTAATTCTTTTTTTTAATATTCAATATTCAAACGAAAACTTTTGGTGTGAACTCACCCTGATTTTTGTAGTTTGACGTCCGATAGCTTTTCAAAGTTGCTTTTCTTGAATCAGAACTTACAACTCATCGGCCTAGATGAATAATCATTTTCGAATATGAAAGTAGTGATAAGTTCATAATAGAAAAGAAGGCTCTAGTCAATTAAATGAAGATTTTCTCCATTTTTAGTACATTAAATTCCAAATCACTATGATATTTTTCATTTTCTGTATCTATTCCTAAAAATATGTTCACTTGAAAGTTCTGAAACTCACTCTTGGAATAATGGAAACTTTGATTCTGAATAAAACTCGAATTCGTTGGTTTTATGACAATTTGTTAAAATGGTAATAAACTTTGTTTAAAAAAAACGGTGCTTTTCAATTTCTTTTTCAGCACTTGAAGATTTCAAATTCTCTTTCAGCACTTGAAGCTAAAATTCTTCAAAGCTTTCATCTCACTTGCTTAACCATTCTTAAAAATGAAAAACAACGTTTTCCTAACGATTCCAGACCACTTAAATTATTGATGAATTTGTGCTGAGTTAGACGCATTATATTGAGAATCCAGTAGACGATACACTTTGATCTGTGTCTTGCCTTGTTGATGTGATATAGAAGACGTTCTATATCACAGCCACCTCTTCTGGCTATATCACCATTACTTGGTGATTCCATTCGCTGACAATGCTTTTATAAAGCGAAACGTTCGAAGTTCCATTTTTCTTAACAACTCATCAACAAGGCAAAACACAGATCAAAGTGTATTGAAATTATTAATAATGTTGTTGACATTGTTGAAATTAAATATTCCTGTAGAAAATATGATACCCTAATTTCTTTTAAAAACGCGTATCATCACTTTAATGTTATTGATTTACAAAAAGTACCTACTGTTGGATCTCTTGAAATTGACCCGGTTTGCGTTTAACCACCCTCCTTACCAGAGGTTCAATGGGTCAGATGAGTTCAATGGCTCACCAGAGGTTCAATGGGTCAGATGAGTTAATGGCTCACCAGAGGTTCAATGGGTCAGATGGTGTGCTGTGCCTTCTCCTACTCCCTTGCATATATAGGGTGCTATAGAACCACAGGATAACACAACACGAAAATTGCCTCCTCCTTATCTAGTTGTCTGCGCACTCTTCTCTATATGTGCTGTCTGAGAATTTGCTGATGTGTTGTCGTGTGGTTCTATAGCACCCTATATATGCAAGGGAGGGAGCAGGCGCAGGCAATTCGCGTGATGTGTTATCGTGTGGTTCTATAGCACCATATATATACAAGTGTGATCTCTTGAAGAGTCAGACGAATCACCCATTGAAGCACTGGTAGGGGGGGGGGTGGTTAAACGCAAAGAGTGCCTTGAAATTGTCAGGGTTCATTACAGGTTTTTTTGAAATTCTACTTGCTGTATTTCATCAAAACTCTTCTTTTTTTCTAATAATATCAATAAAAATGTTCTTCTGAGGCCGTATGCATGGAGTAATACAAAAGGATTATGAGCTTGGATTATCAGTAATCCAAATACATTTCAATAATCCGGTATGCATGGAAGCTATAATACTTTTGGATTACCGATAATCCGACTAAATTCGTAACCCTACTCCGGAGATGGGTTAGTGACTAATCCAAAAGGATTATCGGCTCACTTTGACCCATTCCGTTCATGTTGCTCTTTTTGAAGTGTGTAGTGAAAGTAAAATGGAACAGAAAATTTTTGGGTTGTTACAATACTAACTAATATTCGACAATTATAGTGTTTAGAGTGCATTTAGTTTTCGACAATTATAGTTTTTAGAGTGCATTTTGATGCATTTTAGTGCTTACGCTTGTCTTTCCGCGTCCTTTTTGACAATAATCCAAGTTTAAGAAATCTGACATCCATGCATACCGATTTTCATAATCCAAATTTTTTTTAACTTTTTTGGATTTTGTAATCCTTGGATTATAATAATCCAGATTATTATAATCTGTTTTCCATGCATACGGCCTCAGGTTTCACCAGATGAAACATAACAAAATGGATCAATAAAAAGGTTGTAAAAAGTTTATTTGAAAAAAAAAGAATTTTTTTATTAGTTTTTTGGATTTTTTGACTTTGTAGCTCAAAAATAACAACCTTTTTTTGATTTTTTGACTTTTTTGCCCAGCTCTGGTCATGACAAAGTTTGAAGACTCGAAGAGTACGGTGAGAACCGCGGTCGGCACTACAGAACCTTTCTATGTGAGATTCGGAGGGAACCAAGGAAGTGCGTTGTCTTTTCTTTTATTCATCCTGGTAATGGACACGACCTCGCGGCCACTACTCACACCCACGCCAACTCCTTTTACATATGCCAAAGACATTCTGCTAGCTGCGCCCACACGTGTTGAATAACAAGAGCGTACTCAGAAGTGGAACGTCGTTCGCCAGATATGGCTTACGTCTCAAAGTCAACAAGACTTTGAAGTTGGAGATCAGGAAGTTGGAGAGCAAAGTAGGGCACTGTACACATAAACGGTGTACACATAAACGGTGAACATAAACAGTGAAAGAACAAAGACAACAAAATTCAGATACCTCGGATCAGTCATATCTTCTTATTCAACCACCATTGCAGCAGTCAAAGAGTCAACGTGGCGTGGATGAAATGGAGAGAGGCCACATGAGTTCTGTGTGGCAAGAAGGTCACATCTGGAAGACGCGGGAAGATGAATAAAACAGGGATACGATCCGTGCTTCTCTACTCCACAGAGACTTGGCCGACCACGCGCGCCACCGAGAACATTCTACATACACACAAATGAGATGAACATGCTACGCTGGACACTCGGTGTAACACGACTCGACCATGTTCGGAATTAGATAGTAAGAGGAAGACTCGGAGTAGCTCCCATGCAATAGAAGATGCGAGAACGCCGAATCCAATGGTACGGCCGTGTGCTGAGAAAAGAGCCAACCGATGTAGCGAGACATGCGCTCACAATGTAAGTACCGGACAAGCGTCCAAGAGGCATACCCAGGACAAGGTTCCTGGATACGCTCTGACAAGACCTTGGCTTCACGCGTCTGCATCCGGAGGACACTCAAGATAGAAGTTTTTGGAGAGTCAGGAATCGAATAGCGGACCCTACGCCAACTTCGGCCGGCACGGAACAACGCTAAGAAAAAGAAGAAGAAGCACGGATTTGGCAATGTGTCATCGTGATGTAATGGTAACGCGCTTGCTTCCGGATTGATAAGAGATCGCTGGAATTGAGCCCGCCTGGTGAAAACAGCTTTTTCTCGTGCGATGGTATCATCAATTGTCGTCTTAACCAGGCGTCACTGCCTTTAAATTGTTTAACTGAGCATTTGAAGATCAACATTGCTATCATTATTTACTAAAGATACTTGAGACGCTCTTCTCATCCCCTACGTAATAATTGAGGGTTAAATTTTGCATTGAACATTCTGAGCAACAAAAAAAAAAAGAAGTTTATACATGTGTAAAGCAGGCTATGCTTTCTTGAAAAGAAACCTTATAAAACCGGTTGCATTTTTAGGTGCTTTCCTCATCCCATACATCGTGTGTTCGTTGCTATTCGGAGTGCCCGTGGTGCTTCTAGAGCAGGCGATGGGTCAATTTACCCGGGCTGGGCCTTCCGTTGGCTTTGCTTACTACGCACCCTTGTGTCAAGGTGATCTTCTGTTTGGTCTAGAGGCTATCGAAAATGGGACTTTGTTTTTTTTAAAGTTTAAAAAACAAGTTTTATGAGTCTCTAGGAGTCTAACGACAGGGTTATGATCCGAAAATTTTCAGCTATAATAACTTCGAGAACAGGTTATTTTCGAAGTATTACTATGTTTGTTCAGAACCTACATATATTAAATTTCTAAACAATAACTCAGTAATTTACCAATGAGTTCTACTCCAGTCGATATTGAAGATATTGAAACATTTATTTGCTTATAACGCAGTGCTTATAAAGATTACATGCTCCAGGAGTCGGTTGGGCAATGGCATTTGTAGGAGCTACGGTTGCGATGTACTACACCGTCGTCATCGCTTGGTTAATAATAATAAATTTCCTCTTTTAAAACCCTTATTTTTCGACCGACACTTCTCACAAAGGATATAGATGGCTACTAAAGATCTCATGAAAGAGAGTATTAAGTACATTCGACTACTTGTGTGTTCGACTAGTCGTTATCGAGTTTGAGTTTATCGCCGATTTACATAGCTTACTGATAGTTCATCTAAAGATAAAGTCAAGGTAACATCAAAGAAAACTGGAAACAGTTAAAACAGATTTACTGTGGAGGTTCACAGGTGTGGAGGAGACAAAGAAACATTAAAACAAAAGTTAAAAACTCGGAGGGCTCGTACAGGTAACCAAAAAAGTCAGTCACATGCGACAGAAAATCTTAACAACCGGTTGGAAGCATTTGCACTAAATAATAGATAGTTGTAGCCAGTTACTTCTCGGAAAACCTCGTTTAAGAAGCTTACGGTATTGTTTTATGAAGGATACTGCTTTTCCACGATGTCAGAATGAAGCATGTTTAGGGATATTGAAACGATTTCTTATGTCATCAGGTCCATCATCTACCTCTACAAGATCGTGACGGGTGCAGCTTGGGAGTGGAGCAGTTGTAAGAATCAATGGAACACTTTGTGTCAGTCAACAACCTCCCTCGCGCTTGTTCCCTCCTCACGGTGCGCGTTTTCCTGAAATAAAAAACAGACTTATCCCGGTAAAACCAAAGGCTGATCCATGGGTAACTGATGTTGTGTACAGCACCAATGGGACTTCATGCTAGTCAATACATATAATGATAATTTAACAGAAGTTTAAACTTTGTCAGATTTGTTGACGTGATTGGAGGAACATGTAATGCTCACTGAAGCTCTCTCAAAATTGGTGTTTAGCCGAGGCCAAACCTCGATCTTCGCTCTCTGAGAATTGCTCTTATTCACTGAGCTACTGATGCTAACAATCTAATGCACTTTTGAACACTATATGACAGTTCTTCAAACATTATTCTAGAAGTCCAACTGGTAAGAAATACTGGACAGAAGAGTTGAAGAAATTACATAGGGTAAGAAGTTTACATTGGGGTAAAACTATGATTTCGCCTCAACAAGGCTCATCTGTCGAAAAACGAAGGCAGTTTTCAGATTGCGAGTCTTCCTCAGAAGATGAGCGATGCCTCGCTTCTTCCAATGGTAGTTTGGGATACTACTTCAACGGGAGTTGCAAGGAAGAGCGATGGAGAGGCGTCTTGAACCACTCCACCGGATCCATCTCTTCCTCTGAGGAGTTTTTCGAGTTTCTTTTTTTTTGAGTTTTTGATATTTCGACTAAAAACCTCTCTGAGCTTAACGCACAGGAAGCCATAATAGTTTTTTTTCGATACTCCTTCAAAAATATGATCAGCAAAATTTAAAAGTGACAAGCACCTAAAACACGAGTCAAAGTCAGAAACGATATTAGTGACCTAGCATTTGATGGATAATTTTCAGAAAACCGAAAAAATTCTGGTAAAAAGAGTAATTTTCATATGTTAGTGTTCATTATACAGCCTTCAATAACAGATTTTGCTGTTATTGAAGGCTGTATAATGAACAACACTTAAAAATTACTCTTTAAAAAATTGAATTAGACTTTAGTTTCAAAAATGAATACCTGAGATATTATTAACTTGCAGGAACTACGTCATTCTTCGGTCAGAACACATCGCTGATTTCCGAGGAATTAACTGGAAGGTTGGCTGAATGATATAAAAAGAAGAAACAATCCAAAGTATTTTACGCGAAATCACGTCGTTTCTTTGGCTAAATCACTAAAGAATGACAAAGTTACATCAAAGTTTGTTCTTAAAAAAACAACATTTTTACTTATTGAATCAACGTGGATTAAGAGAAAAAGTTTCTGTTTGAAAAAGAACTGAGTTGAGGATGTTTTCCTGATTACCTTTCAACCTGGTTGAAATACATATACAAATAACATTAGAAATGACACATATACATTTGAAAGTATGACTTTTCATACTTTTTATGTATACTAAACTCACAATTATACTTTAAACTCAATAAGTATGTAGTGTTACTTTAAAATATATGCATGCCATTTTTCATACCTAATTTTTCGTGTGCAGGTGCTTCTGGCCCTCTTTCTAGTGTGGGCTACGGTTGCTTCCGTGATGTCTCGAGGTGTGGAATTCATCGGTCGCCTCTCGTACTTCACAGCTACCGTGCCGTATATGATCATTGCTGCGTTTTTCGTCAGGTTTCCTTTTTTGTTCACCTTATTATATGCACATCCACAGAAAAGTTATCATAAAAGTTCATCTTTCTTCATATTCTCAATGGATTAATACTTGATAAGTAATCAATTATGAGATGGAAGACGGAGACTCTACGCGTTTGAAATTAATATCAGGCACGTTTTCATAATCGATATGCATACCACATCAAGACTCTTTTTTTTCGGCTGATCTTTCGAATGAAGCTGCAATCACGTTGGAAAACTTGAGAACAAATGAAAATTTGCTATTAAGGCTCAGCATTTTCAGATGAAACTCAAAGTGTTGTACATAGGCAACATAGAAAACAAGTTTCCTTTAATAAAGCTGATAATGATTTTTTTATCGAATCTCAAAGCTTCTTGTTACATCAGAAAGAGTTATCAGTGAATTTTTCAATAAGTCGCTCGGTTTCAAAACTCTAAGAAAAATAGTACGACTTTTAGGGGAATCACTCTTGATGGAGCTCGTGAAGGACTCGACTTCTATATCCTTCAACCAGATTTCAGCTACATCTCCAATCTTGAGGTTCGTTCAATTCAATGTTTCTCCTGTAATTTATCTGAAATTTTTTTCTCATCATGTTGTCTGTCTCAATCTCTCGTTTTCCTTTCTCTTCCAATCACTTTAAATTCTCTCCCTATCTCTATCACACTCACTAACTCTTTCTTTTTTTCTCTCTCTATCTCTATCTCTCTGCAGACCTGGCAGGCAGCCCTCACTCAGTGTTGCTTCTCCCTCTCGATCGGGTTCGGAGGCATCATGGCCATGTCTTCTTACAACGACTTCAAACATAACTGCTTCAGGGTTCTTAACTCACTCTTTCTTTATCAAACTGCCTTGAAAACTCTTTTCAACTGCGAAATTACACTATATTTACCAACTTTCTTCGCTGCAAACGATGCTCAAAGAAACCCCATTAGAGTTCCAATAGAATTTATTGATGTCAAGAGTTGACCTCAATTTTCTCGGTGAGGTCAAGAGTTGACCTCAATTGTCTCGGTGAGGTCAAGAGTTGACCTCAATTGTCTCGGTGAGGTCAAGAGTTGACCTCAATTGTCTCGGTGAGGTCAAGAGTTGACCTCAATTGTCTCGGTGAGGTCAAGAGATGACCTCAATTGTCTCGGTGAGGTCAAGAGTTGACCTCAATTGTCTCGGTGAGGTCAAGAGTTGACCTCAATTGTCTCGGTGAGGTCAAGAGTTGACCTCAATTGTCTCGGTGAGGTCAAGAGTTGACCTCAATTGTCTCGGCTATCAGTTATCAATAATTTCAGAAGGAATGTTGACTACTTAAGTTATCCTTGAAACTTCTACTTCTAATAGCAAATGTATTGTTGAAGTTTTTTTTCATTTTCTGATAACTGTAATGTAACTTTTTACACGCGAAAATTTTTGATCGTTCAAAGTGCCTTTTATCTGTGAATTATTCGATGCGGATATTAAGAGAGATTGAAGATTAGGGCAAAATCATTCTGCTCTTTTTGGTGCAAAAGTACCGACCGTGTTGTTGCTCAATATCCATATTTGCCTACTGCTTGCTAATCAAATAATTGAAAGTTGCCTTGAGTGCCTTACGAAGAGCGGATAGATGAGCGGTATAGTGAAAAGAATTGTGAACAGATTTGTTGGGGACCATGTTAAGCAGAAGACTTGCAGGATGTTCTGATTCTCGTAGCTGCCGACAACTTCATGAACCTCTTCGGAGGTATTGCAGTCTTTTCAATACTCGGATTTCTCGCGAAGCAACTCGGGAAACCTCTCTCACAAGTCATTCAATCCGGTATCAGAGTTTTCTCAATCAAATTCGTTCATGCCAACACGTAATAAAAACGATAGATGTTGCTCAAATACAGCAACAAAAAAAAATTTATTCTGCTATCTCAAAAAAAATTTTTCTAAAAGAGATTCAGAAGACAAAAATATTGAGTTACGCTGGAAGCCACCTGTAAAACCGAAAAAAATATCCGAGAACGAAGTATGTGCTTTATTAAAATAGTGAAATTTGGTATAGGAGGCAAATCAAAACACTTTTCGAGGCATGATTTTCGGTAATAATCTAAGAATGAAGTTCAAAAACACCATTATTATCTCCAAAAAGTTCAATGAAACTTGGTTGGACTTCAGGAACATCCTTGGCCTTCGTCGTTTACCCTGAAGCAATTTCACGGATGCCACTGCCTTCCTTGTGGGCCTTCATGTTCTTTTTCATGATGGTGGTTCTCGGCATAACATCCACATTTGGTTCTTTTCTATCCACATTTGGTTCTTTTCTATCCACATTTGGTTCTTTTCTATCCACATTTGGTTCTTTTCTATCCATATTTGGTTTCTTTTCTATCATTAAATGTATATTATTTTTGTCATCCAATCACTTCTCATCTCATTTTAACAGTTCTGTCGACTCACTTCTCCTAAAGTATGTAGTTCTCTTTATTCTGCATTTCTTGCTTTTTTTCAAACAAACTTAATTACTCTAACATCCTAAACCGGTGTCATTAAATGACTATCAACCGTGAGTAAATATAAATGAATATGTAATTGCTACTATGGTTGACAGAAATGAGTTTAGAAAGTTCGGGAAACGTGGTTCAGGAATATGCAACTGCGGTTTGGCGCGGTAGAATCTTGGCATACTGCTTAAAGTTTGAAGACTCACATTCTTTAGGGGTTTGCGAAATATAAAGATATCAAGACGACTGAAAAGCAAAAACTTTTATGACGCAGAAGGTGTGACAAGTTCGGATGATTGAAAAATTTAAGTTTTTAGTTCAGAACATTTGCTGTAACTCTGCTAATCCTCAATAAAGTCTTATTTGTTACAAATTTACCTTCTTCACTCATCTAAGTAATAACTGTGAACTAGTTATACTTCTTAGAGTGAGTCATTAATTATTTCGATAATTCAGTTATTCATTTATTTATTCTTGCTGAATGTGCAGGTTACGTCCAAGTGATGACGACCTGTCTTCGTGACGAGTTCTCTTCTCTTTACCCTCGTCGAACTTTCATCACTTTCATCAGTGCTACAATTTTCTTTGCCGGAGGCATCGTTATATGCACGGAAGTAGGATTGGCTACCGTTGATTGTCTATTTTTTTATTCATAGATTGTAAACTTTTCACGCTTGTTACCACTTACCGGCTGGATCTACGCATAAAATACAGGCTTATACATACATACGGTAATGAAATACAGACTATGAGAATCATGGCTAGTGCGTATAGCGGTTCGACCAAAGATAGTTCATACAAGTACCAAAATTTCTTCTTCATTCATGTTTAAGTGAATAAGTCCGAGGTGGGAGGTCAAATTTGTGATTCTTCGCACAATAGTCGTAAGCTTTACCCTGATGGCCCACCCGGACTTCTAATCTCCCTTCTATAAATCACTTGCACTCTTTCGTCTTCTGATTTGCTCTGAATAACTACCTACTTTAAGCTTCTTATTTTCTTAGAAAATTACCTCCCTTTTCAATTTTCTAACTTAAATACTATTGGTGTCTCACTGAAAATATGAATCTCAGGCTGGTCTTCACTGGTTCGTCATTTTCAACGACTTCACTGGCTCTACCTGCATTTGTGCTATTGCTCTGGTCGAACTAATTTTACTGACCTACTGTTATGGTAAGTCGTCAGTTTTCTCACCAATAGACGCTCTACAAATTAATTTTATTACAGAGTTGAAGATTTAAGTACATATTTATCTGCACTTCAAGTTCAAATTTAGGCTGAAATGAATCATCATCGATTTAGATGGAGCTTCATTTATTCGAGCTATTCCACGTTTTTGATTCTTGATAAATATGAAGGAAAACGTAAAGACAGGAACTCGATCGTGGGTTAAACGAGACAGCCTCAAGGGCTGTTAAAGAAATGTGTACATATATCCTACATTTCGTACGATGGAAGTGGAGAGTTTGAAGAAAGTTGCTCTTTGCTGCGACCAAACAAAGTTAAAATAATCAATGTCTGTCAAAAACGTACTTAACTGGAATTGTTTACAGGCCTGAAAGAGATGGTAATCGACTTCCGCCTCATGTTCGGGTTTCCTAGTAGCTGGTTTGGGAGATGGTTTGGTGCCACTGGAAGGTTCATGCAGCTAGCCTGGCTGTTTGTCGCTCCTCTGATGGCAGCCGTCAGTTCTCTTTCTTCTGAGTCTTTATCTCTCTTTCTCTCTTTATCCATTTAGCTCTCTCCATCAGTTCTCTCTCTCTCTCTTTATCTCTCTCTCTCTCTCTCTATCTATCTTTCTCTTTCTTAGTCTTACTCTTTTTTATATCTCTATCTCTCTTATTCGCAGTTGAAGTAGTCTGCATTCGGTGAAAAACGAAAGTTTCGGAGAAAGTTTCCAAGAAGACATTATGTAGATACAGTCGCATACTGTGGTTCAAAAGCAAAGTACCTAATTTAATAGTAATTGTGTTCAAAAAATTTATTCATTCATCATTTACAATTTTCGTTACAATAACAACGCAGCAAGGCATAAAGATACAGTGCATGAACGTCAGGAACTCGTTTTCGGTTTAAAACAACTCAATTTAAATTTAAATTTCAATTTTATTACGTGAAAACATTACATGCAGCAACGCATAAATTAATCACGTGGTACGAGAGATTAAACAATTGAATTGTTTAAATTACATAAATAGGTAAAACAATGCAGATTACATCCATGCAAACATATATCATTCATCAACTCTATTAATTTCGGTGAATATACGAGCTGATCGTATAGAGAAGGCATTTCTTCTGCAAATAGTTCTTGGAGCAGGGTGGATTATTTTGAAAAGTGCGCCTCTAGTGTTGGACGCTCTTATTTCAAAGTTGTGGTGCGTCCTGTCAGAGAGTACTTTTTCCCCAAATATCAGTTTCAGAAGTAGTTTGAGGTCGTTAGATTCTCTAACGGAGAGAAGAGATACTAGGCCTAGTTGATTGTTTCTCGTCTGACTACTTGGCATATTATTAAACGAACAACCAAAGCACCGGCGAAAAACGCGACGCGTAAAATAATTTTGAACCTTCTCTAGTACAGCTATGTCCTTAGCGAAATGTGGGGAGTAAACAGTTGTACAGTGTTCTACAATAGGTTTAGTGTATATCTTATAAGCGTTAAAAAGTACATCCGGTTTACGAATCTTTAGAACTTTAAGAATAAGATGACATTTACGCTTTGCTTTCTGAGCTATTGTTGAGCAATGAGCAGAAAAAGTCAACTTTTTGTCTACAATAAATCCTAAATCACGAATCTCGTTGAGGTAGGGTAGGGAGTGACTATTTATAGAATATGGAAAATGAGGGGAACTCTGGGTACCAATTCTTAACACATCACATTTTGGTAGAGATAAAGGCAATTGCCAAGCGTCGCACCACTCCACTATCGTATCAATCGAGTGTTGCAGTGTTGTATGAGAGTCTGTTTTAGAAAAAGACTTATAAACTTTCATGTCGTCTGCAAAAAATTTAATTTTACAAGTAGAAGAAGTAATCATATTCACTATCTCAGATGTATAAATGATGAATAATAATGGGCCTAAGACACTGCCTTGGAAAACACCACTGGTAACCATGAAACTATTAGAAAGTGATTGATTAGGTATATATTTAAGTATTTAACTCACCGAGTATCTGAAAGTGAATGTCTAAATGAGTCGCTTGATTCCGTGGAAACCCTTCCGAATCGACAAATCAAAAATTCTGCGATGTAAATCTTAAATCAGTCGATAAGTTCGTTTATGTTTCAGACCGTGCTAGTGTCAACTTTCATCCGCAAGCCTCTCACCTACGGCAAAGGAAATCGGGTTTACCAGTTTCCCTGGTGGGCAAGTCTCATGGGTTGGATGTTGGTACTGATTCCACTTGCCTGCATACCTGCATTTGCCATCGCCAATGCCATACGTTTCAAAAGAGATGGCAAGGTAATCTTGAAACCTTTTCAGTTATCCAAACTATTTTTTATCAGCCATGAAAAAACTTTGATTGGAAAGAAAACACTTCAGAAGGAAACAGGTATTTTGAGGTAATTTAACAGGTATTTTGATCTAATTCGATCTCTACAAAATCTGTATATTCATATTCCGTTAAGAAATTTCCTTCCCAGGACCTCGTGGAGCTGTACCGAATTCAGCCCGGTCTGCGCTCGTACAACAGAATCCATGGTATACAGGAGAAACAAAAAATATACTCTCTCTCCTCAAGCATGGGGCGGGGCATTCCACAGTTTGATAAAGACTGTTTGAAAGGGGCGGGGCATTCCACAGTTTGATAAAGACTGTTTGAAAGCGAAAAGATTCCTCAGAGCAACGTCCTAAGTTCATTTTTCTCATTTAAACTCAACTAATTGATCACGCATTGATCAAGCAGTCTTGAATGATTGAATGAATGAATGATAGAATGAATGAATGAATGAATGATAGAATGAATGAATGAATGAATGATAGAATGATTGAATGAATGAATGATTGAATGAATGAATGATAGAATGAATGAATGGATGGATGAATGAATGATTGAATGAATGAATGATAGAATGAATGAATGAATGAATGGATGGATGAACGGATGAATGGAAAATGGAAAAAAGACTGATCGGTTGAATAGATTTCTAAGAGTTGTTATCTTGAAATGAGGCGGATTTTTGATAGATTAGCAAATAGGAATCATTGTTTCAAAAAAATGTAGGTTTTCGGTTTCGAACGTGTATGCTGTGGATATCGCTTTAAATCAGGAGTTTTGGATGTATTGTAGAGAGAAGTTATCTAGTCATCATGTAAAGCTAACATTAATAATGAACAAATAAATTAAGCAAAAAATACTTATTGAAGCATTTTGTATTTTTTGACTCGACGGAAGCTCTCTGTAGATGGCGCCCATAGTGTTTTGTTTCAGATGGACTTTTTCAAGATCTAAGTTTGTAAATTTTGTTGTTATACATTTTCGACAAACCTGCGATTCTGGACGACTTTCGGTATAAAATCGATTGACGGACACTTTTTAATAAAAGTTTACAATAAAAATCCTAAGTTGGAAAAGCGGATTTTTTTGTTGTTTTTTTTACATTCAAGGATGGAAGCTAATGTTTTATCTATACTACTTTTTTTAAATATAAAAACTTCTTCAAAATACTCACTCTATTTTATTTGTGCCAGGGTTGAACATTTTTCGATTTTCGTTTTTTTGTTTGTTTGTTTGTTTTCCGTTTTTTCTCGATATTTTCCGAAAAAAGGCGAAAAAAATTTTAAACTTTTTTTCGAAAAATTCAGATTCCTGCTCTCTCTATTCGTAGCTGCTAAAATTTTTCTTCCAAAATCGGTATAAACGTACCATTTTGATTTCCTAATGACTAACATTCTCGATTCAGTGATAAACTGCATTTTCCTCGAAAATGGAAGACTGACAAAAAGATTTCGAGGAATTTTTATCACCTTTTTTATGTTGTTTTTACTAGAGTTTATTGACTCAACTTGTTATGTAACTAGGTGTTTTTTTCACCCACTTTTGGACATATATGGCTTTGTTCAATTAACTTCCAAGAAATTGGGAGACACGTATTTGAGTTTTTAATTGTTTTTCGCTTCTGCGTTGTTTATCCGCTGTTTAGAATATTGTGTTTACTCATTTTCTTTCTAAGTACATGTTTTCATACTAAATTAAGCCCTATATGACTTCAGTCGATTATTTTCTCGAGGATACGCGACGTATATATTAAATTTTTTTTTGATTTTCGAAAATCTAAGACGAATAATTGAACTTTGTGCATTCTCCACTGTACGTTTTCATGGATGGAGAATAATTTTCCGTCTTCAAAACCAATCGTCCAGGCTAACACGGCATTCTCGAAATCGAATGCGAATTCAGCACACAAAAGTGCAAACATGTAAATTCTACAGGTCTTGTACAGTGCCTCCGTCTTATAACTTCAAAAACGAGCTGCAAATCAAGAAATAAATTTTTTAAATATTTTTCCCGCTCGAAGGCGTCTTATTCCCGCTCGAAGGCGTCTTATTCCCACCAGAAGGCATACGCCAGGCGTCGAGTTCCAGGATTCTATGTCGAGCGAGGTGCTGGCTTCATTTTAGAGTTGACAAAGTGTCCAGTTTCCGAAAGAACGCGAAGAACCATCCTCTTAGAAGCTGGAACACCAGCTTCGGCTGTGACCTGCTTCAGTGACTTGAATTTGACGCTTTCTTCGCGCGTCGTTTCCTGAATCGAAAACTTTCGTGGTCGACCACTCTTCTTCTGTGCGGTCATCTTCAGTCGACTGGAGACGTAATTATTTACACAATCAGAACTCTGACCCAACTGGCGTGCAATCTCACGATTGCTCTTCTTATTCGCCAATAACACGTCTATTTGCCCTTTTTCGAATTGAGAAAGACACGTTGCACTCGGCATTTATCTATAAAAATAAAACAAATTCTTGAGAAGAAAGCAAGTTTTTAAAACTTAAAAAGGAGAAGTGAGCTGAAAATTATGCCCCAGTCGATTTTCCGGTTTTTGGCGCGAAATGCTCTATTCAAATTATATTGAGGTTGGCAAGTATGTCATATTATTCATCTGCGTGGTCAGTTCCATGTCTACATGTTTTTTTTTGTTGCGCTTTCTTAAACATCGGATAATGTTCAATTTATGGGTGAGCTCAGAATTATGCCCCGCACTGTAGCAAACATTTTTTTAGTGATTCGTGCATACCAATTATCATTCTTTCAAAAACGCCTTTTGAGAAGAAAAAGTTTACCTTAAAAACATTTTCCCTTTACAGTGAAAATTTTTTTACTGCGTGTACGTGCATACGGCTCAGGACTGCTTTTTTTGCAGTAGGTCGCCGAACTTGATCATGTCATCAATAATCTTAAATAAATAATTCAATATTCAATAACTTTCCTTCCCTAGCCCCAATACCTCAAAATCGGTGGGAAGGTGTAAACTCACTCAGCCCTACTACCGTGATTGCCGGAATCACGACGTTCTGAGTGAGGCTAAAATTGGGCCCCCTTTGGACGAGTCCACTTCCGGCAGTGGTTCTATCCGTCAGATGGCTAGGCGGAGAGAGGTTAGTCCAGGCCACACGAGTCGAGGCGTCTTTTCGATTAATCTTCTGCTTTTCTACGGTCAAGGATTAGCAGGAACTCCCGACAAACACATTCCGCGATGCCAGGCTGGATTGACCATCCACTCAACAGGCCGATCGCATGAATACCCTTGTTGTAAACCATGGCTTCAAGTTCTTCAAGTTATATCACCAAAGCTAGGGCGTCCCCCGGAAGCGACGCGGTCTTGGCCGTCAGAATTTCTTCTTCCAACAATCACTTCCTTGTCGTCTCAGCATATGCACCTCAACAAGGATGTAGCGACGCTGATAAGGAGGACTTCTACGACTCTTTAGAGGAAGTTATCAAACTCCAAGAGTCTCATGAAGACATCTTGATTTCCTGGTACTCGGTCTTTTTGATGTTGAGGCCATGCCTACTAAGAGCGTCATTCCATTCTTGGATGTTAGCGTTAAAAACGCTCACATCGGTTCAGATCGTCAAGGTCGTGAGAGAGAACATGGAAGACATGGAATCGGAACGATCAATGCTGAGGGTCAACGGCTACTTGACTTCTGTGCTCGATGCGATCTAGCAGTCGTGAACTCCTTTCTCAAAAAGAGACGATCTCACGGACTCACATACGAGAGCGGAAGAAATCAGAGTCAAATTGACTTTTGGTTAATCCTGAGAACAAATCTGCGGAGCGCGAAAGATGCAAAGGTCATTCCATCAGACCATGTTGCATCTCAGCACCACCCTCTCTTTATGGACTACAGCGTATTGAAGTCGAAGAAACAGACTTCTCGTAATCCTGAATGCACACGTGTCAAATGGTGGCGCTCGACTGGGAAAGCAGAACGCCTCTCTCTCTCATGCACATCATCCATCGCAATCTACTCCCTCCTGCACTCTACAAGCAGTTTCCAGAGGACATAAAGGAACACTGGAAGCTTCTTGAAGACAGCATCAGAGCACCCGCCGCAAGCATCCTCGGAAAGACGAAACCCGGAAAGCCAAGAATCGAGAAAGACACCTGGTTTTTCACCTCCGAAGTCCAGGATGCGATCAAGGCGAAAAAGAATGCGTACAAGAGATGGAGGACGTCAAATGAGGCTGACGACCGTGCTGCATACAGCTCAGCCAAGAAAGCCGCCAAAAGAGCTGTCGCAGTTTCAAAAGCCTCCTACTTCCGCGATCTCTATGAGAAGATGAACCAACCAGGAGGCGATAAAGCCATCTATCGGCTTGCCAAGGCTCGACACCGCAACACCTTGGACATACAGAGAGCAGCCACGATAAGGGACAAACAAGGAAAGCTCGTCACTGACCCTCTAAAAGTCAGAAACAGGTGGCGCGAACATTTCGAAAAAATGAGCGGCCAAGAGTTTGAGCACCCTCCCATCCCGACTTCCCACGCCGTACAAGGACCCGTGCCAACCATCACGGCCGAGGAAGTGAAGAAGGCACTCTCTAAGATGAAGACTGGGAAAGCGGCTGGACCGGACGACATAGCCACCGAAGCCTGGAAACTTGCAGGTGATGTTGGACTAGCACATCTCGTGCACCTGTTCAACACCATCGTAAAGCAAGGCCAAATCCCACATAACTGGCGCTACTCCACGACCGTTCCAGTTTTCAAAGGAAAAGGCGATGCCAGAGTGTGCAGCAACTACCGTCCAATACGTCTTCTCAACCACACTATGAAGATATTTGAGAGGATACTGGATTCACGCATACGAGATATCGTCGATATTCCAGCTAAGCAAAGCGGGTTCGTGTACGGAAGAGGCACAACAGATGCAATATTTGCACTCCGTTTACTCGTCGAGAAGCCCGCAGAGAAAAGATCACCTCTCCATCTGACCTACCTCGATTTGGAAAAGGCGTTCGACAGAGTCCCTCATGATCTTATTTCATATGCATTGCGCGATCATCAGGATCCTGAAGAGTACATTCGATGGACAATGGCGATGTACGATGATTCAAAGAGTACTGTCAGAACTCCGGTCGGCATCACAGAGCCATTCGCAGTAAACGTTGGAGTGCACCAAGGGAGTGCTTTGTCTCCCCTTCTTTTCATTTTGGTTATGGATACCGTCACGCGTCCTCTACTGACTCCGGCTCCGTCAACCATCGCATACGCAGACGACATTCTCCTTGCTGCTCCTACACGTGCCGAAATCGAGAAACGCACCCAAGAATGGAATGACGCTCTTAGTAGGCATGGCTTACGCCTCAACATCAAAAAGACCGAGTACCAGGAAATCGGAGTGCAAACGACGGGAACTGTTCACATCAGCGGTGAACCGCTCCCGAAGACCTCCGAATTCGAGTACCTTGGTTCTGTCATCTCCTCAGACACGTCAACAAATGCAGCGGCACGCCAAAGAGTAAATGCAGCTTGGATGAAGAGAAGCTACAGGTGTCCTCTGTGATAGGAATATCACAGCTGGCATACGCGGAAAGATGTATAAAACAGCAATCCGTCCCGTGCTTCTCTATTCGACGGAGACCTGGCCTACAACGCGTGTAACCGAGAACATTATCCACACGAATGAGATGAAAATGTTACGCTGGACACTAGGACTGACTCGCCTAGATTGTGTGCGTAACACGATTGTGAGAGGGAGACTCGGCGTGGCCCCAATACAAGACAAGATGCGAGAAGGGAGAGTTAGATGGTATGGACACGTGATGCGAAGAGACGCGACCAACATCGCAAGACACTTCCTTGACATGGAAGTACCAGGCAAACGCCCGCGAGGCAAACCGAAGACAAGATATATGGATACGCTCAACCAAGACCTGCGCCTTGCAAGACTCCACTCAGAAGACGCAACGGACAGATGTTTCTGGAGAGCTAGAAGCCGTACAGCGGACCCTACTCCGACCTCGGCCGGCGCGAGACAAAGAAGAAGAAGAAAAATATTCAATAACTTTAGCATACGTTAATCCTTTCATAAACCTTTGGGGCGTGACTTTTATGGTATTTATGAAATTGTTTTAATGGCATAATGCGTATCGCTTCAATCATGACGGGTGACGATCATCTGAACCCAATCCAACTTTTATTTTGTCGAAAATTCAAAAACTGCTTTTTCTATGACTACTACTTGTTTTCCAACATTCATCCCGTATTCAACCAAACACACAATGAAGAGAAGAAGACGAATATCTCTGTTATAAATTTCCTTTTAACAACGGTGACAACAAACTGTCGTGTAATGACTCAAATTTTTCTATTTTCCTATGAGTTTTTTTTAAAGAGTGTTAAATTCAGATTTTAAAAGTTTCAGATTTCAAAGATTTTTAAAAGCATGCAAGGCGTGTTCTGTTTCATATTAACCGTTTTTGGAGGACGCCTAATCTGCATCTGACAAAAAAATGCTCGACTTCGTTTTTCTTTGTTATGATCGCATTCAGCTGGAATTTACATTCAAGAATTTTATCACGAGTAAATGTAGTTCTCAGAAAGAACGTGTCGAATACACACGAAGTATCTCGATCTTCTAAAATTCTTGTCGTTCTCAGGATGTTTTTCATTAATTCAACAAAAAAGACTCGATAGGTTGAAACTTTGAAGAGCTTGAAAAAGTCTTATTTTCCACATGACTGCTTTGCCGATGACATTTTCTAGGAACATCACTGTTCATAAAGGAACTTTTAAATAGTTTCTATGATGAATTCCTCGAAGAATGAGAACATATCAAACAACAGCGGAGGATGAGAACTCGAAATATTACATTCACGGAGCGAGAACGCAATAAATTACAAGAACTTCCACAAGAATCTACCAAGTCATGCGTTTCAAATGTATATGACGTCACACGATATTGTTTCAGGAGCATGAAGTTCAAACTTTTTTTTTCGTGGAAAACAACTACAATGCTTCAATACAGCGGTTTTACTTACAGAGTGCGAATATGGAATGTAAAGTGCTGAAGGTGGTGCAAAATGATGTTTGTCTTATCATTCTTATCATGTTCGTCTTATCAAAAGACTGCGGACGAGATACAACTGTTTTCTTTAAACCTCTAAAAATTATGACCTATCAAAAGATGTTTTCTGGGAGGTTTTTTCTTTTGTAAATTTCATTTTTTACGATAAGATGTTTCAAAAAGTGCATTTCTAATATCATTTCCAAGTTATCCCTTAAACAAAACAAAATCTAAATAAACCCGGACTCAACCAAATTGTCGCACGTATTGAATCTTATTGTTATCATGAAAGCTGCCAAATATGTCAAAAAGGATTCATAGCAAGTATACCTCCCGTCAATCAGATACACAAAATCAAAACAAGGACATTCGCTAGACATGAGCGAATAATCAAATAATTGTGTTGCGCGGTTTGACTCAAACTTATTTTGAAAGTCCAACATTTTATTACATAAAATAAAAACAAATATGGCATCAATACTTTGAACAGGATTTATTTGACGGAACCCGTATTTTTGAGTACTCACTAGAAAATAATATTCACAGAGAGTAGTGAACCATGACTTCTGAGAAATATTCGACTTTTAAGATAAATTTTTTATTAGAACTTCGGAACAACCTCCGACGCAATCTAGAGTTGATGTCATCAGAGGGGCATCATTAGATAACCGAACCGAAAAAAGCTTTTACAGTGGTACTACATTTGCAAAAAAATTGACTAAGAACGCAAAAAAACTTTGCTTCAAATTTACAGACCATTGACAACCACTGTAGCTGTTACGTAAAACATTCATCACAACAAAGAAGCGGTCGCAGGAACTGGAGAAGTCGAGCAGGGCAACTTGCTATTTGTCGACAAAGGCACATTCCGGAGGACCGGGCGCCCTCTGTTGGTGCAGATCGAAAAGAGAGACTTTACCGATCGATGGATGGCGCGAATTCGAAGGGTGTATATGAACGGGTTCGCGGCCAGCTTGAACATCACCTAGAAGTAGCCGATATATATTAGGAAGCTAGCAAATACAAGTAGTGCCTAATGATAATTGACAGTAAAAGTCTAAAATTTAAACTTCCTATCAAATTATTTAACAGAACAATACATGCTCTGTTGTCTATACAGTGCGCGTCATATCTATAGGTTCACCCCATTTTTAGTGCGCGTCATATCTATAGGTTCACCCCATTTTTAGTGCGCGTCATATCTATAGGTTCACCCCATTTTTAGTGCGCGTCATATCTATAGGTTCACCCCATTTTTAGTGCGCGTCATATCTATAGGTTCACCCCATTTTTAGTACGCGTCATATCTATAGGTTCACCCCATTTTTAGTGCGCGTCATATCTATAGGTTCAGCCCATTTTTAGTGCGCGTCATATCTATAGGTTCACCCCATTTTTAGTGCGCGTCATATCTATAGGTTCACCCCATTTTTTTGTTCTCCTGAAGAAATATGAAGTGCCTTTTTTTAACCTTATGGAATGTGAACTAATCCAATAGGAGTTTCCTTTCGAAATTTTTAGTTGAAATGATCACGCAATCTTTTGTTAACAATGATTTATCATTTTTAGGTCGTGACATAAGTATAGGTTCACTCAACGAAATAACTTTTTGACACATTTGACACATCGGGGGCTCGACTTTAATAATTACAAGGATGAGCAAAAATTTCCCTTTTTTTGCTTTTTTTCTCGATACATTTAAAGAATAACTGGAAAAAAAACAAATTATTATTTGATTCGGAGCTAGCCTATTTCTCATGTTGAGAGAAGTAATGTTGCTTGAAATCACGAATATAAGACGATGCTGGGAATAATTTTCGCCAAAATGCTCAAAATGTTGTTCCTCGGGCAGATTTCCCTTGAAAAACCAAGCTTTTCCATGGCAAGAAACGGAAAAAAGCGCCATGATAAATGGCAGCAATTAACATGCGTTTTGACGGGCCTGCCAAGAAAAACCGTCAAAAAACAAGCTTTCTACTTTGTACTCGTTTTGTCACTGCTGAAGAAGGGACAAAATTTGTAACTGCTTATGTCACTTCCAAAAACGGGCTTTTTTGTGTACTTCTTTTTTTCCTGCCAAAATCGGGCTTTTTTTGTCCTTCTTTTGTATCTGCCAAAACCGGCCTTTTTTTGTCCTTGTTTTGTCACTGCCAGAACCGGGATTTTTGTCCTTGTTTTGTCACTGCCGAAATCGGGCTTTTTTTGTAGCCCCTGCAACTCCTTAGCCTCATTTCTGGGATGATGGAGGATCGCTCTCAGGAACTCTTTGGGGAGTGCCAATACTAGATTTTGATCTCTTTAAATGTGTGGTTCAGGCTACGTCTTTCAACGAGCCGGATCGAATCTTTACCTCAAACTTGGGTAATTAAACCGACTACAACCGCCACACAAATCTTTACGTACTAGCGCAGCAACATACATTTTTCTCAACTGTTTACTAAACTCGGTTGGGGTACGTCGCTAGATGTGGTTAATATGTGGTCGTTGCGGAGCTTTGTTGAACGTACAAAAAGTGTTCCAAAAAAGAGCCGAGTTTGGCAGTGCCAAAACATGCCACGAAAGAAAGCAAAATTGTCCCTGATTTGGTAGTGACAAAAAATGTGTCAAAAAAGAGCCGAGTTTGGCAGTGCCAAAACATGACGCAAAAGACAAACAAAATTGTCCGTGATTTGGCATTGACAAAAAGTTTTCAAAAAAAGAGCCGAGTTTGGCAGTGCCAAAACATGTCAAAAAGGAAAAAACAAAATTGTCCGTGATTTGGCAGGAACAAAACTTGGCCACAGAGTCATTCATCATTTGCCACTGCGAAATGGCAAATGATGAATGACTCTGTGGCCAAGTTTGGCAGCTAAAAAAGACAAATAACGGAATTTCCTTTTCCCAAGTTCGCATACTCGAAATCTTGGCGAAATAAAGTTTTTGGCTGAGGAACAACATTTCGAGCATTTTGGCGAAAATTATTCCCAGCATTTTTTGTTATTTCGTTTTCTCTAGGGAAAAAAAACTAGCAGAATTACATATATAAGTAGATATGTATAAGTAATTATACATGTAATTATACAGAATTACTTATATAAGTATACATTTATAAGTATATATATATATATATGTGCAATACTGTCTTAGCAAGAGAATGCGTTCTAAACTCTCTTCACGCCAAGAACAAAGCCTTTTATTGTCTTTTAACTTAGCGGAAACTCATTTGCAAAGAGAGCTGAAATAAAATGACTCCCGCGGAAACAAAATAATCTTTTTTTAACGCCTTTCTGGAAAAATTATTGATGATCTTCCATGTTAGTCTCAAATGATCGATTCTCATTATAATTTTATTTTCTTCTAGGTGTATCAGCGGTAAGTCTCGATTTAAGTTCCATAGGTCTAGCTCCAGTCTCACAAGTATCGTGAAGACAGGTGGGGACCTATCGTGAAGACAGGTGGGGACCTATCGTGAAGACTCACAATGTTTATCATTGTTCATACTCGGTACTAATTTAAATACAGTCAAACCGTTTTATTTTGTATTGTTTTAGGCATTAGAAAAGGCGTCAAGTATAACGGACGTGTTTATACTTATTTTTAGTGGTTTGTTTCATGATGCACGCTGATGCATCTTGATGTTCAAAATTTTGAAGCAGCTTTCTGTTTCCGTTTGTTTATCATCCACTCTTTCTTCAAAGCTCTTGCGCATGCACAAAGAACCTTGGCAGGAAAGACAAAATCGACATAGTTTTGGAATATCGTCCCTAATTTGGTAGAAAAGCTAAGATAAACCGAAAAACAAGGATCGAAGAACTTCAAAGCTGCTACAGTTTGTGTCTTTTTCATCGAAAAACGAGGTCTTGTAGTATGTAGAGTGACATTTAGTAAAACTACAAACAAGTTCACAGTGACGAGGAATACCATCAGAATCTAACTCAAATTCATAGTAAATGCTACAGACATGAAGCATACTAATTTATTATATTCCTTGTCTAACTCCGCTACCAATCTCTATCGGAACCTCTTTGCCATTGACCACCAGAGAGTTGAAGCTCTCTTTTCTCAACCGATACAGGAAGTTCACAAGTTTAGGATACACCCTTTGGGCTTGCAGGGACTCGTACACCACTCTGGAATGCACACTATCAAACGCTTTTTGAATGTCCAAAAGCAATAAGCACAGCGGTAGTCGATACTCCTTGCAGTTGGAAATGATGAGATTCAGCGTGAAGATGCCATCCAGAGCTGAATACTGAGAACGAAAACCCATCTGGTTCGTGCTTCTTTCTGGGTCAAGAATTTGAGCCTCTCTCCGGTTAAGAACCCCCGTGAAAGTTTTTTGAACCACCGGCAAAAGAGTGATAGGCCTATAGTTTTTTTGTGAGAGTGGCATCTTCTCCTTTTGGCAGAAGTATGAACTTTCTCCCGTCGCGCTTCTATGTAACACGCCAACTTCTATGTAACGAAAATTCTCAGAGACGTCGTCGAGCCTTGAAGTAGGTTTCCCTATCAGGGAATCAAATGAACCTTTCAGCATGGCTCAGTGCCAGCCCACAAGTCAAAAATGCATAGGAATCGTTGCGCGCTCACAATACTAACTTCATAAGTTTTGCGGAACAACCCACTAGACTTCAGAGTTTGGTGAATGATTCAGGCCATAGTTGGAACTATTTGATATACATACATCTCTCTCTTCTCTACGCGCTGCCGTTCTTTAAGCATGGGAAGAAATCGACATCCAATACCTGTGGGCATTGGCATCCGGATATGAGCGGCGTATCGAGATCTGCGTTCGGACGAGAGGCGTTCAATTCAAATGCTATTCTTTAAAATCTTTTTAAAAATATTTTAAAGGAATGGATAATTGGATAAGAAGCCAAGATGTTCGAAATCAACTATATCAATTTGAAATTGTCTCTGTACAGGGTGATCAGTAGGCTTGATGACAAACTTTGGGTACGTGTCGCGAGCGCGAGCTGAGTCGATCTGCAGTTTTTTTAATGAAATTACACCTAAATCACTCTTCCTTTTTACTAGCTGCGACATGGTCGCTTCTTCCCTCGTGTTTCTAAATTTGAACCCTTCTCCCAATAAACACTACAATACCTGAGAGAAAAGCTCGATAAATCTCATGAATTTGTTTGTTGACATCCAGGAATGACTACTATGAAGATATTTCGACCAACTCCCCTGTCCCCAACTCCTTACTTATTTCTTCATTCGATGAGGCCCATGTGATGTACGTCACGTAATAAACAGTTACAGTTACAATTAATTTCGTTAACTTTTGATCTACCTATAACGAAAATTTCGTTCTCTAATTTTTGTTCCTCGAAAAATGGTGCGTTTTCATCCTAGTCGGGGCGCGATATTGTCGCTGAGTAGTGCTGGACACCCTCCTTCGAAGATCTCTCGTAGGCTGGGAGTCGCCCGTCAGACTGTACATCAAACTCTCAAAGAAGGTACACTCACTGACCGTCCACACTGTGGTCATCCCATTTCCGCTGCCACCTCCCGTATTACAAAAATCTTCAAGCAACGCCTGAACCGCAACAAAGGCAGAAGCAACAAAAAAAGGCTGCCGAACTGGATACGTCATACGGTACGATGTGGAATGATGTTCAAAAGAATCTTCATATGAAGTCATAAAAGTACCCGAAGCGGCATAAATTCCCTGATCACCTTGCTCAGACTGCAGAGCTTCTCATGACTCTTTTTACCGATGCGAAGACGTTCACCGTGGAGAGGAGCTACAACAAACAAAAAGATAGTGTGCTTGCTCAGTCTTCTCATGTGCTTCTCATTCGGAATCTATCATGGTTTTCGCTGGCGTCTGCTCCACGGGTCGAACTCCCCTCTTTTTCGCCAGAAAAGAGGCCAAAATGAATAGGCAAGTGTACATCTAGGAGATCCTCGAACATTATGTGAAGCCTTGGGCCCAGAGGCACTTCGGGACACGGAACTGGACGTTCCAGCAGAACGGCGCTCCTGGTCATACCAGCAAGAAGACACAAGAGTGGATATCACGAAACTACTTCTCTTTCATCGCCGCCAAAGAATGGTATGCTTATAGTCTAGATTTGAGTACAATGGAGTACTCTATCTGGCCCATCCTGGAGAGTGAAACTTACGCTAATACCCACAACTCGTTGTCCGGTCTCAAGACTTCGATTGTGCGAGCATGGGACCGAATTCCCCAGGAGGGTTTGCGGTCCACGGTGTCCGCCCACCCCCATCGTGTGGAAGCTGTCATTCGCAAAAGAGAAGGTCAATTCGAGCTAAAGTTATAGAATATTATCATATGACAATTAATAAAATTTGTTGAGCAGAAAGTGGAATTTCGCTCTCATTAAAGGAAAAAATGCGGTAAAATCCGTGTCATCAAATATATTGTTCACCATGTACTCTCTTATCACCCTGTGATCACAGAGAAACAATCTCTCATTTGCCATTCAGCGTGGGAACCATTCACACGACATGAGAGCTCCAAGAATGATTGTCGTTTTAACTCAAAAAAACAAGTTTTTTGAGTTAAAACGGTTCTTTGTGGTTTCTAACTCCGAATCATGTAGGTCATTAAAACTCACCAGAGCGTTAACCGTAGAGCCAATCACGATCCCCACGTAAGGTGATAGGTCCTTAAATATATGTATGAAAATAATTCTCATGAAATACATTCCAAAAAACATGTTTCAAAACCCAACCCGAAAGCAAATTAGTGGTCTCTTCAATACTTTTCTTACAATATGTGATTATTTTTACAACAAAAAAAAGAAACTTTTTTCATGTGTTTTTGTTGTAGTTTTATTCTAGTTAATTTTTATTCTTCATTTGTTCTAATCGATAAATTGACGCTCTGTTGCTCCCCCATAAGCAGTGAACTGAAGTTGGATATAATCCGTGCAAGGAATAAAGAATGAATGAATGAATGAATGAATGAATGAATGAATGAATGAATGAATGAATAAGTGAGTCAAAATAAAGCGTTGGTCAATGACCTGTTGAAGTGTGTTATGTTTTTTTTGGGTTGCTCTATCTGGCATTCTTATTTTCCAAATAAATTAAATATCGCCTACGTTTTTATTTGCTCACATGTTTCAGTGTGAAATCTGGTGGAAAAAATACCAATATACTTTTCACGTGATTTGGAATAATCTCGAACCAAGGTGATTGATTTTCAAATTTTGGTTCAAAATATAGTTATCTCACTTGTCCCTAGTTTCAAGTTTTAGCTCACCCTTAGATGCACGAAAGGACATCCTTCTTTGCAAACGAGGACGAAATAACACACGCAGAGTCCCCAGGAAAGAGAAAAGGTTGACACTATCAATAGGGTAGTCCAAACAAGCTTCAACCGCGAAGTGACGTGGTTCTTCCGCGGTGGTGTCGTTCTTTGCCTGAAACCAGACATAAAGATCATGGGCAATATGTTCACAGACTGAAACTCATGATTGAATTCCGACCAGTCACCCGTATCTAAAATTTACATACGTAAACTAGAATCGGTAACTGGTACAACTTTCATTATGATGACTTCAAGTAGAGAAAAACAAGTAGTTTCATAGCAGAACTGAACTAGGAAGACTTTTTTCAGAAAAAAAAATATTGACCTCTCGCTCAAGTAGCTCCCCTTGAACTGTGCTTTCGCCTTGAGCAGATGATGCAAGATGAGAGTGTAGATGAGCAGAGTCGCCAGGAGGGGCAGCATGAAGAGCGTGAAGATCGTCAGTCGGAACGGGAAGCGGTTGTAGAACTCGAATTGGCATCTGGAAGGATGGTTATCTCTGATCTCTGCGGCCTCTGAATTCTACAACCTATAACCTTTGCAGCGTCTAATCTTCTCCACCTCCTTCTCCGCCTTGTCTTTTTCAGCTGTTTGAAAAAGGAATGGAACTACTTAGTTTCGAAAACGAAGCCTCAGTATAGCAGGGTGAAAATAATTGTTGTTATAGCCCAAGTATTTAGGTTGAACTTCAGTATTATTTATGCAATATGAAGAGCAGCTCAAAGTTTAATTTTAAAAAACTTCATTGATGTTCGTTCTATGGACTCTTTCCAGTCACTTTGAACTATAACATTTCCCTCTATAGTTGAAACTATAACATTTCCCTCTATAGTTGAAACAATGGATATAATTAAATAGAAGCTTTTTGGTTGAAGAGGCTCGAAACACTCCATGAGATGAAAGAAAAGAAGAAAAATAAACGAGAAGAAGAAAAAACAAAAAAAAGAGAAATTTACATTATTTAAATAAATTTTCGCACTTAAAAACATTATTCAACTAACTAAGAACGATGTTTAAATCTATAAACAATCTGTAAAGATTTATGAAAACACTTGGTACTATTTAAAAAGTTGTTAATAATTCTGAAGTGAACAGAATATTTTTTACCAGTAATTTTCTGAAAACTTTTTCGTAGCGAATAATTAGAATTGAATTTATGAATTTTATAAACTTATAGATTCCGTAATTATTCGTAAAAAGATTATAATTGGTACCAGACATGCATTATGTCTCAAGCTGGTCCAAGGAACGATTAGGTCTTGTAAAGGGGCCCTGACTTTGGATGGCGCAGGCCGTCGTCTGGGTGATAGAGGAAGCAGAGGGAGGTAAAGAGAAGAGGAATCAACCACAGTAAGAGGAGAAGGCTCCGCAGGCGGCGAGAAGTCACAATCATCTGAACACAAGACAGCTCAGCTTTCTCTCACCCATAACTACTTTTCTATCCCTTCCTCAGCTCAAATTTCGCTGCATTTTCCTTACTGTTTTTGTTCTCAGCGCTGACTAACTTTTCTACATCAATTTGACTTTTCAAAGTTAAAAATCAGACTTTTAATGAGTCTTGGATCATGTTCGCGCCTGGCATAATGGTAAACATAAAAAGCGTATTAAAAGTCATACTTTCGAAAGTATGAGAATGGAACTACTATAAACTTTAAAAGTATTCCAAATCGTTCCGCACACAAGTGTTACTACTTTGAAAGTATGAATAGTAATAAAAAGAAAGTATGCTAGGGATACTTTATAAGTATGCTGTCTGCATTGTGAAAGTATGCTAAATATACTTTGAAAGTGTGCTGTCTGCAAAAAAAGTATGTATGCTGTTTCTTGGGTTTTTAACTCAAAACTTTTTCTTTGTTTGTGACTTTTCCGAAGGACATTTTTTACCGAAAGACGTTCCCGAAGGGACTTTTTCAAGGAGAGTGCTTCACAATCAAAAAATTTTCCCAATGTCTTTCTTCCAGAGTTGCTGGGTAAAATGATTTACACGATACGATTCGTATGTGTGCTTCTCCCGTATGAAGTAATCGAGATGATAAGTGTATATAGAGCAACGTAAGTCACCGGGTTTGATGATTGGAGAAGTGCCAAGAAAAGGAAGAGAACCACCAAGTCATAATTTCAAATTCTAAGTTACACAGTTTAAAGGCAGTAACTCCTGGTTAAGATGACAATTATTTAACTATCGCACAGAAAAAAGCTAGTTCACCGGGCGGGATCGAACCGAGCCATCTCGGCTCAAACGCGCGCTTCTGGTTTAAAAAAAGTATTTGAAAAAAAACTATTATAATGAGTCTTTTATCTTATAAACTGGCAGGCGTGTCATGTTTCTTTATAAAACTCTCTCACAATCCACCTACATATGAAACTCTCCCAGTGGAAGCTTCTGTCCAACAAAAAGCTAATAAGCAGCCAGCCACAGGCTGGTGTAACTTCATTCCACTACATGTCTTTTTTTCTTACATTCAATGGCTATTGCGATTAGTCCAGCAATTAAAAACTTTAAATTTTAATGAGAGCAAATCTAATGAAAACGTTGTTTCAAGTTTTACACAATTCAGATCCCTGTCGTTTTTTTTTCCTCCAAAAGCTAGAACTCCTACTATTCATGTATGAATAATATTTCGCAGATTGTGTAAGAAAGTAAACTTTTTCTTTTGTTCCTTAGCAGTTGAAATTAAGCTGATTATTCGAGAAAATCTGCGTTTTCTCACGCTTTGCATTTCTGCAGCTGAAAAAAAACTGCTTCCATAACGTCAACTATGAAACATTTTATCATTTTAAATTTCTCAAAACTGAATTGGAGCTTTTGAGCAATTTCATTGTCGTATTGGTTATTAGTATTATTCTAACAAAACAAAAAAACCTCTCTCTCTTTATGAAAAAATGTTTTGTTCTTTATATTCTAATGCGGGTTTTTTGAGTTACCTTGAAAGGGACGGTTTTTAATCCCTCTTCCTTCATATAAAGAGTTTATTCAAAAACGGTACGGAAGCCTAACGACATAATGCAGGAACCCTACATTAATGTGAACCAGACTTTCATCTCCTATCTTTTCAACAACAACATAACATCCCTCAAAAAGTGCTTAGCAGTCTTTATAAAATGTTCCACGGGTGTCAAACCATGCAAATGAGAATAAGCAGACTGACTTTGTACTTGAGAGGCCATATAGTCCCAATGAGCTGATTTATGGCGAGTGCGAATAAGTGCATGTCCGAGGTAAGCATTCCCGAGATTCGAAGTATCTGCATAACTGTTCATCATTTCATCTCTCCATTTCAATTCTCTACTACTTTAATTCTCCTCTTTTTTCATCCTCCTCAGCGGCTACTATGTAAAGACTCCCTACCATTCATTCTCAACTCAAAGTCCCTTCGAAGTGCCTGTGACCCCATTTACTTTTCTTTTCGGTATCTTCCCTCAATCCAACTATATCTTTACCTTCTTTTTCTTCCTCGCGCTTGTTCCCGCCTCGTGGCAGGGTACGCGCTCCCCTGAGATACAGGACAGACCTATCCTGGTAGAACCAGTGGCTGCCTGCTAGATCACTGCTAGTGTGATTAGCAGCAGTGGGGAGAGTCAGATTCGTGCATGAGCACTACCAACATTTCTTAACCCCCTTGGTTTGGGTGGATCTGTCCGGGGTGGGAGTCGAACTTGGGACTCTTCGCTTAATAGTCGAACACACAGACCATTATGCCACACCCGGATTCAACTATATCCTTATGACTTATACTATATCCTTCCACGCGATGTTTTAAAAGAATCCGCGTAATGAAAACTTCAAACTTCAAAAATTCATTTTTGGTTTACAACCTTTACTTCTGGTTTTTATAGCTTCCCGACTTTCATGATTAACTCGATTTTTAAATTTTTCAACAGAAAAAGTTTTTTTCTATGTTTAAAATAGGATACAAATCCCTAGCAGGACTCGTACACCTCTAACCCGTTACCTAACCATGATCAACAGTCCGGTTTCTACGTTATCGTACTTGAGATATATGAAAAAATACGGTACTTCCCAACATAAAAAATAAAGCATGCGGATTTGAACTGTAGCCTATGTATACTGCAAATTTTACAGAAAGTGAATGCAATTTGCATTTGTTTTGTTTTAGGGTGTTTACTAAAAAAGGTGGTAACTCCGAAGGCTTTTTTTAAGGACTGAGATGCATTCGAAATAAAAAATTCCAAACTTCGAGGACTGCATCGAAGCATTTCGAGGAGGTCTTGATGCCATGCACTACTGGCAAATATGAATTAACGACGAGTCCTGAACAAAAAACTAATAATCAATTCTGTACCTAATCAAAACTTTTCGCATCACTCCATTCTCATTGCATTAAAGTCACTAATTTTTTCTGATGTAAGAATGGAATTCGGACCAAAATTTTAGTTTCTGATTTTTGTTCTCTCGTTCTGCAATGGAATTGTTCTCATAAATGAAATTTCGCCTTTTGCAGAACGAAGTCGCGTTTTAGAATGACGAGCCATCACAGGAAAGACGTTTTCTTGGCTTCTTATAACCTTCTTTTAGGACTTCGTCGTTCCCAGGGCTACCCACCCCCAGGAAAACTGGTCTCTCATGACTCCCTTCCCAGGACTTTCTAGTTTTTACTCAGCCTTCTCTCTCACCTCGTTAGATTTTTTCAGTTTCGTCTTTCTCATATCACTTTACCTAAATTCTCCGAGCTTTTCAGCTTATGTTGCTTTTTTCCCTTTTGTTCGACACTTTTCTTTTTGTATTTGTTTTTTTTTCTCTCACACTCTTTCTCATCTTTTTTCAACTTTTTGTATTATAAATTGTCCCCGAATTTGTCTCAAAACAAACCCCTCACTTCTCATTTACATATGTGTGTCCGTATCCCTCTGATTCGGCTCAATCATCGAGTTATCCCAAGCCCTCTATGTCTGACGTCTGTTTCACCCTTTCATTCCTGATTTTCAATAATCCAAAATCAGTCAATAACACTCTTTAAAGGTCACCGGGGCTATTGTATGATAAAAAAAATTGATTTTTAAATGCTTTAGTACTCGAAAAAATTGCTCCTAACTCCTTGCCGTAATTAGTGTTTCTCAGTGATAGATGAGATCGCAAAAATGAGGAAGTTCGTCTCGAGTTTCTTCAAAACAACAAAAAGCTATCAAATTCCGCGCTGTTCTCAATAGAAGAAATATAATGAACGCAAGGCTGCAGAGTCGAAAAAAGGCTTCCACTTCGTAGATTATACTGTCGATAAGAGCTAAAAATACGCGTAGAGCTTTACTAGGCTATTTGAATTGAAAAGAAAGTCGTTTGGATGAGCTAAAAAAGTCTAAGGCATTTCTATGTATGCAGGGGAAAAAGAAAAGGAGACGTATAGAGAAACAAAGAGATAGAGAGAGAGAAAGAGGGGGAGAGAGAGAGAGAGAGAGAGAGAGAGAGAGAGAGAGAGAGAGAGAGAGAGAGAGAGAGAGAGAATAAAACATTTAGCATCAAAACGGTAACATAGTTTTAAAAGCCTCCATGTTATCTTACAGCGAAAGTTACGCGCTTGTACTGTATTGCTTGTTCGGTACCTGAGATGAGCAGAGATGCGGCCCACATGTCGGCTGCCGCGAGGCTCACACACAACCGGAGATAAGGGGAGACGGGCGATGTGAGTCGATGCGCGGCAGAGACGATCACTCCGTTACCGAATACTGCTATCTAGAATCACAAAGATTCAGGGAGGGTTGAAGATGTTTCAGTTTGGACCAATAAGCTGCATCATTGACTGGCGCAAGTTCTCGAAGTTCGTTTCTTACAATTCACTTTTTATACTTGAAATGTGTTATATAACCTAATGTCTAATAACTCTTCCTCCTTCAGTCTACGAAACAGTCATTCTGTATCCTCACATGAATGAATAACGATTGAGTTTCAAAATTCCCATTCTAGAAGGCTCGGTGACCCGTTTTCTGACTCTGCATCGTAGAACTAAACAATTCCAAGTCAAAAACGTTTATGAAAATTTTCTTCAGAACCATAAGCAAATCCGAATTTTCATGAACTTCTCATGAAAAATATCAAAAATGACTGGAAGTTTTTTTTTTCAAAAAAAACCTATTTAGTTTTGAAAAATGAAGTCTCATATCTTCTTCCATACCAATCTTAGTGAGAAAAAAACATATAAGGTTCTGGAATATTTTTTTCGCTGTGAGTGCTCACTAAATTGATGATCATCATAGCGGGTATCAGAAAGGTGTAGATAAGTCGGAGAGTTTGTCCGTCATACTGGTTATGAACTATGATGGTCCGAAGAGACGGAGTGACTTGATGGTTCAGGAAGGTCTGGTTCATCTCTCACACTACTGCCTCCACCAACCGAGCTTACTTTCGAGCAGTAGACCACTGAAACCACCAAAGTTTTCGCTGGTCTTGTTATTCATCGAATTGAAAAAAATCAACAAATTATTAAGTGAATGTATGAATTGTTCGAAGAATGAAAACTAACATCACAATCGAACAGTTCATTTCTGTTTCAACTGTTGAGCGCTCGTTTGATATATTCAGCCTAACTTGTAAAAAACGGACGTCAGTTTAATTTGCTTCGAATTCTCTATATATCTCTGAGCTATGACATTGTTGGCATTTTGAAAATACTTCTGAGTTTTCGTCTATTAAAGTTTATTTCAATAAACTCAGTGTAATTAAGTGTAAAATTTCTATTATGAAACGTTTATTATGAAACGTCAAAGTATTTCAGTAAAAGATAGTAGCACAGAACTGCGAAATGAGGTGAGTTAGCGGTACAACAATGCTGAATTTCATGTGTTTTACGTGACAAATTTTATCTCTTTTTTTCATTTTGGAGAAAACAAACCCATTTTCATTCATGCACTATAAACTACTGCGTCCTATAAACTGTGGTTTTCATTATATTGCGAACTATACATATGATGAGATTGAATAGAAGAGATTCTCTGCCCGCAAAAACCATTGTTTTCCAGGCCATTGATTCTCACAAACTTATTTATTGCATCATCTTCTTGAAACCTTCAACTATACTACATGACGATCTGGGACGAAATTTTCGCAATAAAAAAAACTTTTTTTTCCGTTCTGTATCCCAGACGTTCCTTTTCAAAAATTTATGAATTCAATTTTGAACAAATCAACATGGGTAAATACACGTACATAGGTTGGTTGAAAAGAGTAGTTTGAGTTGTGAAAAACTGAGAGAAAGGGGCGGGGCATAGGCAGTAAGGGAATCGGAAAATTATATCTTTCTAATTAATCCAAGGGCTCGCTAGTCAGTGCTTCGGGAATGAAGGTACGGTGAGACTTAGAGAGAAAGAGAGAGAGAGAGAGAGAGAGAGAGAGAGAGAGAGAGAGAGAGAGAGAGAGAGAGAGAGAGAGAGAGAGAGAGAGAGAGAGACATGATACATATCCAAAGGAAGAGGAAGATGGAAAGTAATGAGAGGAAGAAGTAAAGAGAACTGAAGAGTAACATACAGAGAGAAGCAGAGCAGGAAAGACCCTGAGTGAGTTTGAATGAGAAAAAAACTTCGAGAGAAATCGTGATGTAGTGAAAAAAAGAAATAAGAAAAAAGAGAAAGTTGATAAAAAGAGAAAGAATGAGACATATTGTAACTTTAAAAAGAAAACTTCAAAGATGGCTTTCATCCAATAGTAGATATAGAGCCGCTGGCAGCCACTGATACAAACTCAATTTCCTCATGAAAAAAATTGAGTTGCAACGTGTTGCAGTTAAGGCTGATGGAGGAGAAGAGAGTTCAGGCCCTTTGCGGGGGCTATTCCAGAGATCATTATAATCTGAGATTTGAAAAAAATGAATTTTCTTTTTTGTAAACTAATGTAGTAGTTTATTTTCGGCTCTGTGTGAGCTTCGCTGCAACATACATTGGCTGCATTTCCTAATATCAGGTGCAGAACAAGTACAGAATACAGTATACCCGGTGCAGAACAAGTACAGAATACAGTATACCCGGTGCAGAACAAGTACAGAATACAGTATACCCGCGTAAATTCAACTGTCTCTCGATTGGAAAATTAGCAACTCCGTTGTTATGAGCACGTTTGGTAAGAGTTTCCGAAAAAAAAACTCCAAAAGTTGAATGAGGAAGCAGAATCAGATAAAAAGGGAAAGACAGAAGACGGTAGAGAGAGAAAGAGAGAACAAGAGAGAACGAGAAAATTGGAACGAGCGAAAGTAGAAAGATAGAAAGAGAGAGATAGAGAGAGAGAGAAAGAAAGAGAGAAAGAGAGTTATTCTTAGGCACTTTAAGTTTTAACGACAGAAACCCTACTCAATATGAGAACTGAGCTTCAAGTAAATGACGCATTCAATCGAGGAACTTTCAGTGGAGCCTTTTAAGTCTCTAACTCAGTCAATCAAAACTGAAACTTAGTTGGAAAAAGCGAGAAAAGGAAGCAAGTTGGAAGACATAGGAGAAAATGATTCTTTTTATAAAGAAACAAAACAAATTACGGTTACTGAACAAGAGAGATTCTAGTACTTACTCTTTCAATTTAAGGATTCTAGTACTTACTCTTTCAATTTAAGGATTCTAGTACTTACTCTTTCAATTTAAGGATTCTAGTACTTACTCTTTCAATTTAAGGATTCTAGTACTTACTCTTTCAATTTAAGGATTCTAGTACTTACTCTTTCAATTTAAGGATTCTAGTACTTACTCTTTCAATTTAAGGATTCTAGTACTTACTCTTTCAATTTAAGGATTCTAGTACTTACTCTTTCAATTTAAGGATTCTTATACTTACTCTTTCAATTTAAGGATTCTAGTACTTACTCTTTCAATTTAAGGATTCTAGTACTTACTCTTTCAATTTAAGGATTCTAATACTTAATCTTTCAATTTAAGGATTCTAGTACTTACTCTTTCAATTTAAGGATTCTAGTACTTACTCTTTCAATTTAAGGATTCTAGTACTTACTCTTTCAATTTAAGGCTACGTGCATTGTTCATCGCTACAATATGTTTACTATATTTATAAAACATGAGCTAAGGCAAACACATCCATGTATTGCAGCATATTAAAACTTCTTTTGCATCCCTAATAGAATCATTGAACTAATTATAGGGAGCTTTTAAAGGTTCAATCATCCACTATCAATCGGTGAAATTTCGTGGTCATTCGGTAGGTGAAATTTATTGGAAATTTGTGATAAATTTCATAAAGTTTTGTTAGATCTAAAATAGATCTGAATTTGCACTCACAGCTTAGCAAAAACGTACTACTTAGATCAGAAATAGACTCTTTCTGGTGATTCGTCACCTAGTAGAGGTGAGTCTACATTACCATTTTTTTGGGAATGTGAATAATTTGATCAAGGCTTCAAAATCACCAAATCTTTTTTTAAATGAGGTTGAGAAGCTTTGCTGACCCGGATGCTAAGGGTGCGCACCATTATGACTAGGGTGCGCACCATTATGACTAGGGTGCGCACCATTATGACTTGGGTGCGCACCATTAGGACTAGGATGAGCTGAAAAGTTTTCCTTGGGCACGAGAGCTATAAATGAACACAGCTTTTCTTCCTTTTTTTTCTTATGTCGCATCCAATCGTGTAAATGTGTATGTAAATGTTCGAAGCCAATTATCATCTACCTTGAGTCATTAGCCATAGAAGCTTCGCAATTAGCTGACAAAAGTTGAGAACTCCTTGTAAAACGAAAAGTGTTCCAAAACTTGAGTGTGGAGAATTTTGAAAAAAAAAAGCAAAAATACAAACTTGAAAAGATCATCTGTGAAAAAACGCAGTTTTTTTTATTTATTAAAAGCAGATTTGAATAGCTGTTCGAACTTTTCTTTTGGTGATAATGAATCTTAATTGTTAGCTGCTTCACCAATTTGTCACCATCACTTTCTCCTAAAATAAGTTTTCTGACCAAAAAAGAAGATAAGTAAAATTCCGGTGCGTTTTTGAATGTTCTTTCAATATCATCAAATAGATAATCCAAAATGCAGCCCTCCGTCATTCGCTTTTTCCATTCAAGGTTTACGCTACCCGGATTGTTCACAGGCTCGAGCGAATGCAGTGGTGAATTAAATGAAACGCATACGGGCGAGAATTTTACTCGAGGATTTAAGCTCTCAGTTGCGTCCAAAGTAGCAGGAAACATCTGAGCAAAGCCCGGTGACCATCTGCACGACAAGAAACGGATGGTTATGTTATCTATCCATGTTAGAAAAAGAAACGCTTGAGGGAAAGCCAACTTTAAAGAATGATCCTGTTGATTTTCGAGGTTCCATTACTCTCAGCACCGCAATAACTAGCAGCCGAAAATTCGAAAATATTTTTGAAGATGTGTGTTCAATCGGGTCTCGTACTAAGCCGTTCTGCCTCATCAGCGTGAACTTGAGTAAGAGGGAGCAGAAATGTTTTAAGTACACCATAGTACATATTTATGTAGATTCTGAAATTCGGGTGCGAGTTTTTGAGGTATGAAATGTCGTGTTACCAATTCCTGAAGATTTTTTCATTCTCTCTAGTTGGCTGACGTTCTGATGAGTAGACTTCGATATATGCTGCTGTTTTGCTAGGGTATTTTGTAACTTTAGAAGGAAATTCGCCTAAATAGCTTTCACTGGGCGTTCAAACGAGACATGATGTTTCTTGTTGAGTGAGAAAAACGAATTAGAGGATGCAAAACGGAGAATGGAGGGGACGGATAATAAGCAGACCGCCAAAAAAGAAAAAAGAGGAGAGAAGGGAAGAGAGAAAGAACGAGAGAGATAAAGATATAAAGAGAGATAAAGAAAAGGAGAGAAGAAGAGGAAGGTCAGAAACAGAGAGAGAGAGAGAGAGAGAGAGAGAGAGAGAGAGAGAGAGAGAGAGAGAGAGAGAGAGAGAGAGAGAGAGGAAGAGAGAGATAGAGAGAGAAAGAAAGAAAGAGAGTGAGGGGAAGAGAAGGAGAGGAAAAAGGAAGAGAGATGGGGAAGAGAAAGAGAGAAAGAAACAGAGAGAACTGAGAGAGTAAACATGAGGCTAGAGGAGATCTTGTTGTCACATGAGTGCAAATGCATCAGAATAGCTCACTAAATAAAGATGCATCCATATTTTCCCTGGTCTAAGAAGTTTCCGAGGAATTTTTAAATCAAATATGTAAGTATTTACAAAAAAGCGCACCAGATTGTAACTGAATTTTGAAAAAGTAGCGCATGCATCAAACTGCTCTATCAATGCCAGAGAAAAGAAGCAGTGTAAAATCTACGATGCAAACTAAATGCTAAATACCTTCCTTAATAAGGTTTTTACAAGCGAGTGAGTTGAACTTAGGGAAATCAAATATGGCTTTGACGGTACGGCTCTAGCTTTCTAAGTCCTCATAGTAGCTAAATTCAATTTTGCTAATGAGCGAGTATAAGCATAAGTAGTCCATTGAAGATAAATTATTCTGCCCAGTTAAAATGAAAACCGAACCTGAGGGACTGGACTGGAAGTAAAATGCTCTACTAATTGAGCCAGCCCCGAGCATAACTAATATTTATTTCATATCATTCGTAGACAAAATAAAATCATGAGAGCAAAAAATACATGAACTGTGTATTTTTAGGCACTTCATACAACATTAAGTGATTTTTTGATTACTTTTTTAAATTAAAACTTTCAACTAAACAAATTTTGTTTTAAACCTTTTTCTCAGGTACAAAGTGCGCAAGCAAATGTACAAAATGCGCAAGCAAATTTGACTAGGAGCTCTGACATAGCGTTACTTTCAAGAACTTTTCCTCATTCATGTTCTGTCTGGAAAGTCTCAAAGCAACTTCGAAACTGTAAACAGTTTAGGAATGTAGGTTTTAATGGGAATTTTTTCAAATTGATTCGAAAATAGAGTTTCTAGGCATATAGATTGAATGACAAAGAGGTGACTATGATAGGAAATGAACAAAAAATAGAGAGATGAAAATAGATAAACAGAGAGATAGAGAGAGAGAGACAGAGATAGAGAGAGATAAAGATAGAGAGATAAAGAGAGAAGAAGAGAGAAACAAAAACAGAAAAAGGAATTCCTAAGGAAGTGAAAATGACGAAGAGTATACATAAATAACTCGTTCGGAATTCAATTATTCAACTATGTATATCAAAAGTTTTAATTTAATGATTCTAGAAGGAAAAAAATCACATATGTGTTATTCATTTGCACATTTCATTGTTAAATTCAAGAGTGTGATGAGATTAGCTGAAGAATGGACTCGGGTATTTCCTGTTATTGGCCTTTCATTGCTGAACAAAAACTATTCATCTTGATGAGTTAAATTGAAAATAGATAGAATATAAATTGAAAAGGTTAATTTTTTTATGGACTCGGAATGGAGGCTGGAACTTGTCATATTGTCATATGTATATGATTGAAGGAAGAGCGAGTAATAGAGCCACTCCTCCTCTCTCGCCCCATCTCTCTCTCTCCATCTTTCTCTCTCTCTCTCTCTTTCTCTCTCTCTCTACCTCTCTCTCTCTCTATCTATATCTCTCTCTCTCTCTATCTCTCTCTCTATCTCTATCTCTATCTCTCTCTATCTCTATCTCTCTCTCTATCTCTCTCTCTCTATCTCTATCTCTCTCTCCATCTTTCTCTCTCTCTCACTCTCTCTCTCTCTCTCCATCTTTCTCTCTCTCTCTCACTCTCACTCTCTCTCTCTCTCTCTCTCTATCTCTCTCTCCCACCCTCCCTCTCAAGCAAAGCGATACGGAGAAAGAATTTAATAGGAAAAGACGAGTTGTTGCAAGATAGAGCAAAGAGAAAAAAACAAGTTCTTTGAGACTGAAATAGCAAATTAACTCAAGAAAGAGGAGAGACGGAAAAAGGAAAATGTAGTGAAATAAAAAAGAGCGAGAGGTAAAAGAAGAAAGCAGAATCATATATGGGAACGAGGAGAACGACAATCTCCTGCGGGAAATTCATGCGAAAAAATGAAGACTTATGACATCCAGCTCGTTATAAATGCATTTCATAGTTCTAGTCCTAGTCAAAGGTCAACGACTATTTCAGTACTACCAGGACTCGGAAGGAAATGAGTTCAACGAGAAAGCACTGGTAAATCGCTTTTTGCACCATCCTGGAAAGAGTAGAGGAAGAAATGGTGCAGACAGATGAATTAAGGAGACGATGGAAAAGAGGGAATGAAAGTGTTAAGAGAGCTGGAAAAAGAATGAAAGTGACAATGAGATGATCAGTGAACTTATCCATCATTGTAACGTCAAAGAATGAGCATTGCTCTCTTCGCATGTGTCACTTTCCGCGTCTCTTATTGCTCTACCTCTCTCTTTATATGTCTTTCATTATCTCTCTCTATCTTTGCTTCTCTCTCGCTCTTCTTATCTCTCTCTCTCCTATCTCTCTCCGGAAATTCTATCTCCTCTCTTGTTACTGCTTCACACAACTAACTATGTGTGACAAAAGGCTCAGTCATTTTTTTATATCTCATGAACGTCAAAAATTGAAGTTGTTCCGAATGGAAGCAACTTCTACAGAAGTAATGGAATTCGAATGAAAGTTCAATGAGTTTAGAAGCTCATGATTTTAAGAGCAGAGTTCAGGTGAAGTGTTTTAGTACGAGCTTCTGACTCCATCGAAGTCACTGAATCATGCAGGGATTAATAGCTCTACTAGAAATTACTGGGAAACACCTCTTGAGGAATTTTTCGATGTTATCTATGTAGGGTAGAAAGAGTTTATGGTTAAAAAATATACGAAACTCACGAAAATTTTGTTCATTGATGGAAATTAGACCCTTCTACTCTTATATATTTATCAACCTTATGATTCAACTTAATATGTCTCTCTCAGTGCATATAACTGCTGTTATTCTCTCTCCATCTCTCTCACTGCCTTCTTCTGTCACTGCCTTCTCCTCTCCCCTCTTTCCGCCTCTCTCCCCTCTTTTCGCCTCTCTCCCCTCTTTCCGCCTCTCTCCCGTCTTTCCGCCTCTCCCTAAATCTTTCTCTTTCTTTCTCAGACCATATCTCTTGTTCTTTCACAAGGACATGAAAGAATTGCATATGTTTACTGCCAAAGTACATCTGTACCGATAGGTACGATTTTAACGCCAAACCTTAGAAACGATGTTTTAGCCAATTTTCAACCTCTGATAGCAGCAACTCGAGAAAGCAACAGCTGTAATTAAAAATTTACACCAGCTTTTATGACGGCTGTTGTGGGTCGAATGTTATTATAATAACTTCAAGTGCTTGAGTACGTTTTCCTGGTTTTACCTCCCCTACCCCCCCTGAATTCCCTCTTACTCACTTCTCCTCACCCCCTTGAATTCCTTCTTACCAACTCCCCCCCTCCATTCTTCATAACAACCCCTAATCATTCTTTCACTTTCCTGACTGTTTGTTGGCTTTCCTGACTCGCCGAAATTTCTGTGAGCTTAAGCTAAAAAGATATAAAAAGATTGTCTCTTCTACCCATTCGTGTAACTCATGTATTTCTACCCATTCGTGTAACTCATGTATTTCTACCCATTCGTGTAACTCATGTATTTCTACCCATTCGTGTAACTCATGTATTTCTACCCATTCGTGTAACTCATGTATTTCTACCCATTCGTGTAACTCATGTATTTCTACCCATTCGTGTAACTCATGTATTTCTACCCATTCGTGTAACTCATGTATTTCTACCCATTCGTGTAACTCATGTATTTCTACCCATTCGTGTAACTCATGTATTTCTCATGTGAATAAACAGAGTGGTTCGGTTGTTTCTGACAAGAGGAGAAGAAAGAAATCTTTTTTTCGAATAATAAACAAGTTGATTCTGTTTGAAACCTCAATAAAGAATTTCAAAAATAAAAATATAAACTTGAATAAATATGAATTTAATGAGAAATGTATTCATTTCGCTTCATTCGTCGACTCATAGAAACCAGCATTCTTTGGTTGAGAAATCTTTCTGTCTTTTCTAATTCTGTATCATTTAAATCTCTGCAGTTAAACTAAAAAGTTTTATTACGCGAATTAGTAGAAAAAAAATTACATGCAAAAAATGAGCAAGGGTTTGAGTAGATCGAAAAGAAAACAGAAATGTAAGAATTCTTCCTGAGGCACCATAGGTCATCCGCCCTTTCCTATAAATTTAAAACTGACCATTTGTTTAATCGAGAGGCCTACTTTATTTAGAAGCGAGCGAGAGAAAATGGGCAGAAAATGAAATTAATATGAGAATTAAAAGTAGACAACACTAAAAAGACTTGTTCACTTCTCATTATTTTACGACCCTTTAAAAAAAAACTGACCATTTGCATGAGCGGTTGTTTTCAAGTGACATTTTCAAGTTGTTTTCGACATTAAAGACACCATCCCACCCTACGTTGAGTTTGGTCTATTCGCAGATGACATTGAATTATATACAACCGTCCCCGAACATGCCGATGAACTGCAACAAACTCTGGTTGGCGTTCTAAATTGGTGTACAAAAGCTGCAAGAATCTTTCAAACAACTACCGCATTAAGGCTGCGCACTGTTTTGCTCACCGACCGTTTTTTACCGTAAAAAAGCAAAACTAATTCGCTCACATACAGTCAGATACATACGGGTTTTGTTTGAATTTTTCCGTGCGGGAGCTTCCTGATTAGCAATAAAATGAACGCTGTGACTGTTCAAATGAAGCAACTGTTGCAATTTGAAAGGTCATTTTATTACTAGTCAGGAATTTTCCTCACGGGAAAATTCAAACAAAACCTGTATGTATCTGACTGTATGTGAGCAAATTAGTTTTACTTTTTACGGTTAAAAACGGTTGGTGAGCAAAACAGTGCGCAGCCTAACGGTGAAGTTCTGGAATCATCCAGTGAAGTAAAAGACTTAGGCATACTCACTAACACTGAATTGTCCTACGCAAGCCATATTTCGAGCAAATATAAAGCGGTAGAATCATTAGTTAACCGATTTCTCAAATCTTTCCAGACCACTTCCTTGCAAGTTCTTACACGAGCTACTTACATACGGCCTATAATCGAGCACTCCACGGAGTGTTGGTCTCCGACCTTAATCGGGAAAGTTAAAGAAATAGAACACGTTCAGAGGTATTTTACGCGTAGAATTTTCAAAAGATCTGGCATGGATGGAATCCCCTATTTGAATAGGCTTGAACTACTTGGCCTGCATACTCTTGAGTACCGAAGGACCATACAGGACTTGATCTTTTTGCACAAATGTGTTCACTCTAATGTACAACTGAATACTGCTCATCTTCACCGTCTGGCACCTCTCGGTATGTCCATGAGGCACACGAATTCTTTACGAATCAATCTACCGGTAAAATTTTATTGTTCTAAAATTTCTACTTTCATCTCTCGTACAATATCAATTTGGAATTGACTACCTGAAAACAATTCCAAATTGATATTGTACGAGAGATGAAAGTAGAAATTTTAGAAGAATAAAAAAATTTGCAAAAAGACTGATATCCTCTCCTAATAGTTCTCTTTTTTCTATGAAAGTTAGAAAGCTGAGTAAAGATCTGATTTTACCTAACCCCATTATTTCTGATCAGTAATCCTTTTATATTGAAAATGTATATCGATAATGTATGTTGTTGAGTAATTAATTTCTTATTTAGAGCACTTGTGTAATTCACTGAAAAGAATGGAGAAAAGTTCAGTCACAATTGAGAGTTTAACAATGATATCCAAAAACAATGAGCCACTCACCCAAAATATATCTATCAATACAGTCCATGTTCTCGAACCTATCCCCTCCAACCTTCCTCCGAAGCTATTCAAAGTTACATGGAATAAATGAAATGAAATGAAAGTGGTTTTACTTTTACAGTTGACATGTGATAGGCCATCGTTCCGTAGGAGCAAAAGAATGAAACGATAATTAGAGTTAGAGAAAATCTTCATACTTCATCGTATTTGAAAGAATGTGGGGCGGGTCAGAACTGAATGAAAATTAAATGAGAGAGCGCATTTCCAGAAACTATTCCGGAAATCCACGTGGAAAACCAGAGTTGTTTTGAGTATCTAAGGGACACTCTCGTCATTATTTATTTAATTATTTTATCTACATTTTCAATGCAAAAACAGTTTCCAGAGAATTAATAACTTATAAAGCATGGCATGATGAACAGCATGTAAACAGCGGACAATGTATGTATATGGGGAGGAGAAAAAAATTAGAAGTGCGAGGAAAACGTCAAAAGCATTATCTCAGAAAGAAGGGAAGAAAGTAATTGGGTTTTTTTTTCAAGGTTTAGGTTTTCACGTTTTTTTATTAAGGGAAAATACAAAAGGCCTTTTTTCAAGAGTTACAAAGTAAGAGTTTGTAACTCCGTATACCCATCCCATTATTCAAATAATAGAACATTAGTATTGAGAATATATAAAAAGAAAGAGAATCTAACAGAGAGAGAGAGAGAGGGAAAGAGAAGGAGAGAGAGATAAAGATAGACGGATAGTAAGAAAAAGAGTAAGAAGAAGAAAGACAATGAAATAGAGTCAGATAGAGAAAAAAGTTTTATTGGTAGGCTTCTAACACGATTCCGACTCTTTACCCAAGCTGAGAGTTCTTTCCCTCAAACTCTTCCAATTGACACGTTTTTTTTTTTCAAATCTGAAAAAAAAAGTTATTCACCTGTGAAACTCCGTTTGCATTAGGCACAAAAAATGATCGATTTGTCGACCTTTAAAGGAAATTTTGAATGACAGTCTTATAACTAACTGCTCATTGACTGAGTCCTCGCATTCTGATCTTCTGTCAAATCTCATCGGCTAAGTCCTAAAATTCTGAACTACATTCAAATTTATATCTTTCTTTGTTTTTATTCTCTAGGCTCTTATTCGCAATTTTTGTTTGCAACGAGAATAGATAACTAACACAATACTAAATTACCTGCAATAAAATTGATTCTGCGTTATTAACATGAGTCATATTTTTTGTGTTGATTTTTGTTGATTCTCCTCCTTCCTTCCCAAACTGCATTGGCGCGATCCTTATAAGTCACCACTGGATGCTCTCATGGCTCTTTGACGGAACCCACATTCAACGCAATAATTCAATCTTTTACGGAACTCACCAAACTTGAATGAGATGAAAGTCTATGATCCGACTAGTATGAAAGTCTTTCAAACTCTGAAAAAAATATGATCTGGCCATCTTTGATTTTCGGCGCTTTGTGTACTTAACGTTGAGATAAAGCGTTTCATTAATATCAAAGTATAAAAATACATTCCCGTTAATATTTTTAATTTTCAAGTTTTCACAGAGAATAAAGTGCTTTTGTTTTGGAGTGCTTAAAAAAGAAAAGGTTTGGAAACAACTACGACTTTAGAGAACTTCCGAAGCATTTCGTAACGCCGTTCACGAACTCGAGAGAGCCCCAACCAAGTTCTGTTTCGCTATACACCTATTTAAAATTTCGAGATAGTTGAAAAGGTCGACTCGGACTCAAGAGTCATGAAAACTCAAAAGTAGACGAGTTTTAGCCGCTAAATTTACAAAATTAAGCCAAGTTTTATTTGCCAAACTCAGACGAGGAAGAAGAATGCTGAGCAATTATGGTCAGCCCCTTCTGTTGTTGACAGGAAAAGAACGTAATACGAAGCGAAATCTACCCTATACATGTGACGGGACTTGAAATACTACTGAGAAACAATAAGAATAAAAAAGTTTAATCAAATACTTCGAAGAAGTTTAAAATCTAATACTTTCAAAACACAGTTTTTATTTTGATAGCTCACAGGTATGGTTCTTTATTACAAAAAGTTTGTGCAGGACCTCGAGTTGAAACATCAGCTTCAGAAAAACTCAATATTTTTATTTTTGACCCGCAAAGTAATCGTGATTTATAGATGCCTCAGAGTAATCGAAGTAACTTTATTAGCTTAGTAAACTCGTTCTTTAGCGAATCTGTAAAATAAATTACTTACTATTGCATTTATTACCTAATGGGACACCGATAATTATCATTTGGGTCGTTTTAACTTCGGCATCATATTCTAACTTCGTTTAAGTCGATGGCACTTCTCCTTCCAGGACATCCCTGACGAAGCTTTTGAAATTGAACTCTGAACTGTGTGCAATGACCACAGAACCAAATAGTAAGAATACCTTCATGCCGAATGGATAATAAGGAAGGACGTCAAATGAAAGTTTTTTTGTTTTACTTCTTTCCAATAAAAAGAGTTTTATTGTAGGGTTCCGGGCACTTTTGCACTTTAGGGACACCCCCCCTCCATACCAGAGGTTGAATGGGTCATACGTCTGAATTTCAAGAGAGCGCACTTGCATATACATATAGGGTGCTATAGAACCACACGATAACACATCACGCGAATTGCCTGTACCTGCTCCTACTCCCTTGCATATATACGGTGCTATAGAGCAACATGACAACACATCATAACCCTGTGATACACGAGTTTGATACCTTATTGAGTACGAAAGTATGTTTTCCCACCAAAGGGGCGGTCACACTCGGAGTTCTATAGCATCCTATATATGCAAGGGAGTAGGAGCAGGCACAGCGCACAATCTGACCCATTGAACCTCTGGTGAGCCATTGAACTCATCTGACCCATTGAACCTTTGGTTTGTGGGGTGTCCCTAAAGTGCTAAAGTTCCGGGTTCCGTTCGTACCAATATTTCAGATGTATGTAGTTTTGAGCACTCGTTTTTTTGTTGTTGTATCATAACTTGATCAAACCACCGCACGGAAAAAAAACCTTCTCTCTTCTGTCTTAATTGTGAAATCTGGAGTTATGCTCCATTCACGACGCTTTCGCTTCATGAGCATGCGTGACTAAGAGAACGAGGCAATTGAGCCTTTAATAAGCACTATCGCACGAAATAGCAATGTGTCACCGTGGTGTAATGGATAACACGCTCGCTCCCGGATAGAGGAGAGATGGTTGCATGGGTTCGAGTCCCCCGGTGACTAGCTTTTTTCCGTGCGGTGGTTTGATCAATTTGTCTTCACTACCAGGCGTCACTGCCTTAAAACCGTGTAACTGAGCATTTGAAGATGTATCATAACTGTCAGAAAAAATGCTTTATAAACATTGTGTTTCTAGAATGTTTGTGAAAGCTTTTTTCTCATCTCAAAAGTTATGAAGAAGGGATTCAATTAAAACAAGACATACACTGTTTGTTGTGAGATGCATGAGAGGCAGACTGCCTCAGGCAGTGTCAGTGAGCAGAGAATCTCAGTGAGCTTTCCGGCACAAAAAAGGTGCTGAGAGTAATTAAGAAGCTGAGATATAAAGACAAAAGTGTGTTTCACAAAGAGAGAGATACAGCGATATAAAGTAACAGATAGAGATTAAAATAGAGAAAGAGAGTGAAGGAGAGTAATATAGGAATAAAAAAAAGAGACAACAAAAAAGACCGAAACAGTAAGAGCAAGCATATAAATAAACGTTTTAGGGGTTATCCGGGTTCTTTTCCCAAATACCAAAAACAGAGCAGCGGAGCCCATCAAGAGAAGGCCTTGTTTTGTATTCAGAATGCATATCCTTTTTTGGTATGTCTCCCAGAAGTGTTCCCATTAAAGAACGCAATCTTTACATACAAAATGAGGCATATCTACGAAAAAAACATTCTCCTTTCAGTGGAACTCGCGGCAGGATGGGTCACGTAAGCTTCTTTCATTTTTATCTTTGGATTGAAGAATTTCACGACTTCGAGGGCTAACCCGAAGTGAAACTTAAAATATGCGCTCGAAACGGACTTGAACTTTGCAATCTGTGGATTTTTCTTCTTTCTTGGAAAATTATCGTAGGGGCTCATAGCTAATTAGTGTTGAAAAGCAAACTATATTCGGGTGAACAATCATGACTTCCTAGTGTTGAGGAGCACAAAGAATAAAAAACAATCATGACCTCCTAGTGTTGAGCACAAAGAATAAAAAACAATAATGACCTCCTAGTGTTGAGGAGCACAAAGAATAAAAAACAATCATGACCTCCTAGTGTTGAGCACAAAGAATAAAAAACAATAATGACCTCCTAGTGTTGAGGAGCACAAAGAATACAAAAAGTACACTTTTGAATAATGCTCTCCCGTGCCTAATTATGTAACACAATATCTTCCCAATCTTATCATGTTTCTTTGTTGAAGCACATATAAATTGTGTTGACATTCGTGCTATGCTTTTCACGTTTGTAACTCTATTTATCAACAAATCCTTCGAGTTTATCGAGAACCAAAAGGATATTATATTGACTCAACATTATTTGAGAACTCTGTCTACTGAATATCACAGAATACCATTATTATAACAAGAAAAACAACAACAACAAAACAACTGCACCAACTCATGTGCGATTCTTAAAACACTCATAACAAAACAAAAAAAACTATTTCAAAAAGGCCTGAACACCTAAAGAGGATCTTTTGACTAGAGCGTACACAACTTTACAAATGCAACTTAAATTTCACTACTTATTGTTCTCCTGCCCTTTTCTAATTTAAAAAAAACTACCAATTTTCCAAAAAAAGGCCTAGATTATCGAGAAAGACGTGTTCTACACCTCTCATATATTACCCATTTCTCTGCCTTCTTTTCCCTCGAAAGCACACTCGCTTCTCATCGATAAACGGCCTTTTGCTCGAGTTATCGATAGTTATTAGATTATTTGGGAAATACAGGTGACCTGTGTGAATCTTTCACAACGTACCACGGGCTGGGCCTCCTTGACCCCTTCGTAAGTTTTGCTTCGCGGAAATGCGGCAACTTTTTGGCACTCTTGTTATTCTCTCATAGAACTCTTCTTATCACTATATTCTCGATCATAATGGAAATTCGCGCATTTGGATAGGGGAAAACCGGAAGTTCAAACTCTTCCTATACTTGATCTGATGACTTGATCCGCATCTCCCACCGAGAATACACAAGGCTTAAATCAAATACTCATAAGGTCACATTTGAAACAATCTTTCTGTACAAAAGTAACAAGTACAAGTCATGCGTATGGAAGAGATCTCTACTCAACAACATTCCTCAACAATTACCCCCGATAATGACTCGAAACGTGGGTTTCTTCTCTTAATAACATGAACCCGTTATGAGCAAATGATAGATCCGAATCCCAAGCGGTATTATATACTTCTCCCAAAAAAATCGAACTTCACCTACTATCAAACACCCGTAACTGAACCGTGCATATGAAAAAGAAATATTAAGAAGGAAGTACGATGAAAACTAGAGAATGCCATACAAACAGAGAACTTCGCTCACTTCATAGCTGTTTTGGGTAGCTCATACATCAAACTTATCGTGCGGGTCGAAGAAACAACCTGACTCCTATTCCTGCGAGAAAAAGCCTATACCCAACGCACTTCCTTGCCTCAGATTATATACTCGGCTATCGAACGATCGGAAAAGATGGAGACAATATCTTAATCGAACTCGCGCGATTACCTGCTATCTGTACGAACCGTATACATTTGCTGGATCTAGCCTTGTCGGGTAGGGAGGGCAGAGGGTTAGTAAGACAATGCTACAGATTAAGAGCTGCCGGCCGTGCTCGAGCGTGTTCTCTCAGCTGCGCCAGTCGGTTGAGTAACTTGGTCCGAGATTCTTTCCCTTGCTCCTTCTTCTCTTCTTTTTCCTCTGAACCAAGCAAAAACTTGTTGGAAGGATGCTCATTTCATAAGACTGCTTTTGTGCTATTTTTCACATGTTTTCAACCAGGGTGTTTCTCTAACCTGCACTGCGGGTAAAAAAATCTATGCGCCTTCCAAAAACATTGAAATCTATGCGGTTGGAATTTTTTTTTCTCGTAATTTTCGTAGGGGAAAAAGCAAATCATTGCAAAAATAGAATGTTGAACTCTGAAATTTTAAAAATCTATGCGCTCGAAAAAGTTGTACGGGTGCTAAGAATCACCCTGTTTCAAACCCATCTCATCAATCGCTTCCCATTCAATGAAAAATCATTCTCTTTCTTACTTTCTCTGAGAAATGCATATGAAAAATATTAATGCGGATCTTTTTTCGTTTTTGATTTTTTTATATCGCGTTCATTTTTATTACGTTTGAAAAACTCGTCTCTGATATCATTCCAATCATAAGTGCTTCTAAAAAACTAGTCTCGTTCCTTTTATTATTATTATTATTATTATTGTGTTCCATTTATAGCAAAAAAACAAATAGCTGATCTCTGGAATAAGAAGAGCAAGTATGTGAGAAGTGTTAGTGAGATATGGGCATCTTTAGGCTCCTTCTAACCATAAATTCCTTCGTCTCCTTTGATGGAACATTCTTCTTCCCTCTTCTTCGCCGTCAACAGTGCTTTCCAATCTAGAGAAGCAACCTAAAATGTCAAGAAAATTCAGAAAACTTCCCGGTTTTGTTTGAGCAACTACCAAATTGAACAAATTATTCCAGACTTCTAAAAAAAAGGAACCAGAGCGAAGACTTGGAAAACAAAATTCATTTTCGGTTTAGTTCATTTATTTAAAGAAGATTAAAGATGCTCTCACGTTTTATTATTAATATTATTATTTGTCCTATAAGCGTCCCATTGAAACTTTCTCGCTCGCAGTTCGTTGAATAATAAGCAGATAATGAGTGCAGCAATGTAAAAAAATTTTTTTAGAGAATATATCAACAAAATCATACGTACAGTTTGCTGTAGTTGAAGGATCATATCTAAACCTCTTCTATAAATCATTTCTACTGAGAGAAGACCTTTCAACCTTTAATATAGCCCTATTACGGATTGTTTAAAAGTGGTTAAGCGCTATCCTCGGTTGTGTAACATGATGTTTCTCTGACCCGCTATCCTCGGTTGTGTAACATGATGTTTCTCTGACCCGCTATCCTCGGTTGTGTAACATGATGTTTCTCTGACCCGCTATCCTCGGTTGTGTAACATGATGTTTCTCTGACCCGCTATCCTCGGTTGTGTAACATGATGTTTCTCTGACCCGCTATCCTCGGTTGTGTAACATGATGTTTCTCTGACCCGCTATCCTCGGTTGTGTAACATGATGTTTCTCTGACCCGCTATCCTCGGTTGTGTAACATGATGTTTCTCTGACCCGCTATCCTCGGTTGTGTAACATGATGTTTCTCTGACCCGCTATCCTCGGTTGTGTAACATGATGTTTCTCTGACCCGCTATCCTCGGTTGTGTAACATGATGTTTCTCTGACCCGCTATCCTCGGTTGTGTAACATGATGTTTCTCTGACCCGCTATCCTCGGTTGTGTAACATGATGTTTCTCTGACCCGCTATCCTCGGTTGTGTAACATGATGTTTCTCTGACCCGCTATCCTCGGTTGTGTAACATGATGTTTCTCTGACCCGCTATCCTCGGTTGTGTAACATGATGTTTCTCTGACCCGCTATCCTCGGTTGTGTAACATGATGTTTCTCTGACCCGCTATCCTCGGTTGTGTAACATGATGTTTCTCTGACCCGCTATCCTCGGTTGTGTAACATGATGTTTCTCTGACCCGCACTGCGAGTAAAAAATTTATGCGCTTTTCGAAAACCCCGAAAACATTGAAATATGTATATGCGCTTGGAAAAAACTTTTTCTTCTCGGAATTTTCGTATGGAAAGTCCAAATCATTAGAGAAATTGAATTTTGAACTCTGAAATTTTAAAAATCTGTGCTCGAAAAAAGTTGTGCGGGTGCTAATAAACACCCTGTTTTGTAAGTGGTTACGCGCTCGCTCTCTCGTGAAGAGATAGAGAGATAGCTGAGTTTCTTTTGTCTGTAAGATGGTTTTTTTGTATTAGAAAAAATTTCGGTCTTAGAACCAGGCGTCATTTCCCTTCAAAATGTGTGACTAAGAACCGATTAACTCGGCTGCATTCTCACCAAGTGATGCTGCACGTCGCCCCATGTACAAAAGGGTCGGCGACCCTCGACCTTCGTCTGCAGATGAAAGCGCTCGCAGGCTGCCTATTCCTCCCTTTTGAGAAGGAGATACGATAGCTTCTTTAACATCTCCGCGCAGCAAAGCAACGCTCTCGTGGTATCTTAAAGCATCCAATTAGCTGCTTTGATGAATGCTACCAAGGTGATTGATATCCAGGTTAGGACACCATGGCAAATACGAACATAAGAGGGGAATTGGCGGAACTATGGAAAATCTTCAAGGAGAATTTAATACTTTTCTTGAGCTTTCAAGCTAAATTTCGTGCTGACTTCTGTGAAAAAAAATTCAAGGTTTTTAGGACGACTCATATAATAACTAACCGCTACACCTAAGAAAGAATTTTGAGAGTGATTGATATCCTTTACAGCAGAAAGAAATCGGTTTGTAAACCTCTCAACAGAAGACAGAGAGGGTGGGTGGGGGGGGGGGGGGTTAGAGTAGAGGAGTATTATCAATATATATCCGAAATAGGGATCTAATGATACGATCATCGGTAGGTGGACCCCTGTTTTGAAATCGTCGGGACGATGGTCGGACATAACCATTGCATCCTTTACTTCCACTTCATCCGCGCAACTTCTTCACTCCCCCCCTCCCCCTCTTATCAGCCACAAACACCACGAACCCGACACCGCTCTCTTCGCAAACATTCAGTGCTACTCCTCCTACTTTCAGCAGCAGCCGTCCATTTCTGGTGAGGCACAGTTTGCCAATGTTCCTCCCTCGCGGGAGAACCGACACATCCGCAGCAGAGGGAGCTGTTGATGAGGAGGGTATGGCCTGAACAATTCCTTTTTTTTTACACTCTCTTCACACACACAATTTTAAAAAACCTCGTGTAAAAAGGTGTATAAGTTTGAAAAATACTAATCATAAAGAGAGGATAGATTTTGAAGAGAACAAGGGCGTGCGACAGGAAATGGACGACGCCATACAAAACTAAAATTTTGAAAGTGCGCATAGGTTTGCGCATAGATTTTAACCACAGTATCCCAATTAGAGAACAACCCTGGTGAGCTATGCCCATTTCTTTCCCTCCAACTCACTTTATCCTCTCCTGGCAAACTCTGCAGGTGATGGAGGACACTCGGGAGCTGCACGATCATCATCTCCCGCTCTTGCGAGCTGCTCAGCGAGAGGAGCAACTCCCCTGCCTGTTATGGCTTTCCGAATTTTCATGAGACTTGATTGATGACTATATCGGCTATCATGACTTTCACGACTAAACTGTTGATTCTTGTGACTACTATCACTTCATGGACTACACTGACTTTCTTGACTACTCTGATGTGCTTGCTGTGATTTTTTAATGTTATATAGTAATTTTTTCAATCATTGTGATTTTTTGAATACTCAAGTTGTTGTTGTTGTCTTGCCCATAGGTCCTGTCGAGGAGGGGAGTCCTTTTGGGATAGGTTGGTGGTGAGGATCCTTTCGAGTCCGGAGAGATTTTCACCGTCTACACTCGCACCGCAGTCGGCGATCCTCTTGTCGAGACCCATTCGTTAACCGGAGAAGGGCAAGAGGTTATTTTACTGGCGCCCTCGACTCGCCATTGAAAAGTATAGCGGAGTATCGGCTGATGTTTTGTCCGGTGGCATGCCCAGGCCGGTCCGGCATCGCCCTCCTTTGACGAGCTATACTACCCAGTTTTGGTCCGCGGCGGGATTTCTCCCGCTACCTTCCAGCACGAATTCTTCGTAGGGAGGCATCCCTCTATCCGCCACCTGAGGTCGCGCTCGATTCTGGACTGGATAATCCGGCTCCATCCGTGACAGACTCTTAAGGCTGTAGAGTCACGAATGGCCACTGTTGCCAGTGTGTTTCGAGTTGAATACTCAAAGAACGCTATTGAGTATTAATGACTTTTTTGACTACACTGATGAGTACCAGGAATGTAGTGAATGCCTTACTATATGTTTTCACCATTTTTTGAACATCTGTTTGTACAGTTTTAAAAAATTACAGTTTGTGTCACCGACTTTAAACCAAAAGTCTTCGATGAAACTTGAATGACCTTTTCAGAAGCATTTACATGTGAATTTCCTCCCTGAGTTCTCAGCAAAATTGGCGTTGGCTTCCTGAAATTTCATTGACTTATTATCTTCATAACTCCTGTGGGTAAAAAGAAAAATCATTGATTGATCATTGTACTTGGTGAGAAAATTCTCAAATTATTATGAACAGTTGAAACTTCTGGCTTCATCCTCTACTCTTTCGAAATGGGTCTCTTGTCTCCTGCCCATTCAAATGGTCTCTTGTCTCCTGCCCATTCAAATGGGTCTCTTGTCTCCTGCCCATTCAAATGGGTCTCTTGTCTCCTGCCCATTCAAATGGGTCTCTTGTCTCCTGCCCATTCAAATGGGTCTCTTGTCTCCTGCCCATTCAAATGGGTCTCTTGTCTCCTGCCCATTCAAATGGGTCTCTTGTCTCCTGCCCATTCAAATGGGTCTCTTGTCTCCTGCCCATTCAAATGGGTCTCTTGTCTCCTGCCCATTCAAATGGGTCTCTTGTCTCCTGCCCATTCAAATGGGTCTCTTGTCTCCTGCCCATTCAAATGGGTCTCTTGTCTCCTGCCCATTCAAATGGGTCTCTTGTCTCCTGCCCATTCAAATGGGTCTCTTGTCTCCTGCCCATTCAAAATGGGTCTCTTGTCTCCTGCCCATTCAAATGGGTCTCTTGTCTCCTGCCCATTCAAATGGGTCTCTTGTCTCCTGCCCATTCAAATGGGTCTCTTGTCTCCTGCCCATTCAAATGGGTCTCTTGTCTCCTGCCCATTCAAATATGTCAACTGGGTCACAAGCAGAGAGTTTTTAGTGTGCAAGAAAAAGGTACAGACGCCCGCAAAAGCAGAGACATTTTTTCACATAAGCCCCCCCCCCCCCTCATGATAAAAAAACCGATTCCCGCGAAAAATTATTTCTACGTTTTACATAAGGGTTTGTGATTTTAAAAAAAAACAGAGGTCCACCGACAGAAGGGCTGGCATGACTATTTAACTCCTGGTCATAAGCCCCCCCCCTCCTGGTCATAAGCCCCCCCCCCTCCTGGTCATAAGCCCCCCCCTCCTGGTCATAAGCCCCCCCCCTCCTGGTCATAAGCCCCCCCCCCCCCACCCTCCTGGTCATAAGCCCCCCCCCCGTTCCGTTTGACTTACTCGGGCAGATTTACCGGAACATTGAGACATGGGTATTGTTAGCCAGCAACGCATCATCAGTGAGAAGGGAAGAAGTCTCTAGTTCTATCAGTTCGAGACTGTATGTCCAACTAAGGTGACGCGCACCCAGAGGTTAAATGGAGCCACCCTATTTAGGTTAACATGTGTCCGCCGCTCAAAGTTTGGAGAAAAAAGAGGGGATGAAGGAAAAGGGTAAGAAAAGAGAGGGAGTTTTAAAAAAAAAAAAAAAAGAGAGGGACCGATCCGGTCACTATTCAACCCCTGCGCGCACCCTGCCTCTAGACGGCCGACACCTAAAAAGGGCTATACCCAGGCTTTAATGAGAGCGGTCTAAGAGGTTTTTGTACGCGCCAAGCCAATTGTAGAGAAATGAGGAAAAGTCAAAAAGTACGAAACAGAAATTAGGGGGAGGTAGAAAAGGAACGGAAGAAAAATATCATGTTCGTCGCGAACATGTATGCGCCAATCTAGCTGGTCCGGTTACTATCCAACACCTTGGTGTATCCTTGATTTGTATATAAATAAAAGTAACGTGTCGATCTCCATGTGCTCGTCCTTGAGCTCCTTCTTGATATCTGAATGCAGAAGGTCTTCGAACTGCGGCTGCTCTTCAGAAGGGATAACCACGGGTAGGACTCGGCCTCGTTTGATGTCCGAGACGAACTAAAATGCATAGTCCTCAAGTCTAACAGAGATGAAGCCATTCCTCATTTTTAAGCAACACGCGAAAGAAGCGCGTAGATCTACAGACTAAATATAAGGGGAACGGTCGACTTTGGAGAAACTCAAAGCGTGCGATTAAAGTTTAAAAATGCCATACTGAAAAAAGAATTGGTATTGTTAGCTATTTTAGATAGCGCATATGTTCTTAACGCAGTGTGGTTCAAACATTAATCCTGGTACCCTGCATCAAGGCGATATAAATCACGGAAGAGATGACAGAAAATTGAAAAATACTCTTCGATAATGGGGAAAAAGGTACGGAAGCCGGTGAAAAGGTACGGTAGCCGGGAAAAAGGTACGGTAGCCGGTAAAAAGGTAAGGTAGCCGGTACCTAGCATATGCATACTTCACCAAAATTCTAGTTTATCAGTTGAGAATTTGAAGAGAACGACAGCTGTTTGAGCGGGGGAGATCGAAATAATAATAATTGACTAAAGGTAAATATTGGAGAAGAGACAGGTAGTCATTATTCTAGAATCCATTGCTCAGAGAACGGTTCTTTTTCTAAATTCTCAACAGAGCTGGTGACCTTCAAACATATGCGAATGTTTCCAGTTGAAAGAATTAAAACCCTGGTCCTCATTATTGAGTCGCAACTGAATTTATACTTTCAAAACCAGCGAAAAACTGATTCATGAGAAAAAAGTGACTCCGTCTTTGAGCAAATTCCGCAGCTCTTCTTCATCAGCTTCGTCATCACTGCACCATAACTCGGCGTATCCCTTGGGCACCGTGCTCTGTGTCTCTTTTCCGCTCTCTTTGTCTCCCGATGCGACTTTCGTCATTGTCTCCTTCTGGCGACAGACACCTCAATTTCAATCAGTAAATTACTTCTGATCATACCAAAGGTCTCGTGTAACTGTTAATAATTTGTGAAGAAGAACTGCTCTCCGACCGGTTGAGTCTGGAATAATTAGAAGCGAGCTGAAGGTAAAGAGCCGAGAAGGGTTATCTAGTCATTAATCTTGACCAGGGGTTAAATGGAGCCGCCCAATTTGGGTTTAAATTTGGGTTTTTTTTTCATTCTCAACGTGTCCCTTTTCCCTAAATGGCCGACTGTCAATAGCCCTTATCCTTCCTTCTCATCTTCCCTTACCGCTTCCAGGCTCTTCAATCCGTAGCTCATCAAACTTCTGCTAAACGAAATCGTCCTTAATACCCCATCAAGCTCTACAATGCGTGATAATAAAAACTTGTTTACATGTATCCGCCGCTCAAAGTTTGGAGGAAAAAAGAAGAGGGGATGAAGGAAAAGGGTAAGAAAAGAAAGGGAGTTTTTTGCCAACAGTGTGTGTACATGTATCCGCCGACGGGACCGATTCGGTCACTATTTAACCCCTGTCAATAGTGTGTGTACATGTATCCGCCGACGGGACCTATCCGGTCACTATTTAACCCCTGTCAATAGTGTGTGTACATGTATCCGCCGATGGGACCGATCCGGTCACTATTTAACCCCTGTCAATAGTGTGTGTACATGTATCCGCCGACGGGACCGATTCGGTCACTATTTAACCCCTGTCAATAGTGTGTGTACATGTATCCGCCGATGGGACCGATCCGGTCACTATTTAACCCCTGTCAATAGTGTGTGTACATGTATCCGTCGACGGGACCGATTCGGTCACTATTTAACCCCTGTCAATAGTGTGTGTACATGTATCCGCCGACGGGACCGATCCGGTCACTATTTAACCCCTGTCAATAGTGTGTGTACATGTATCCGCCGACGGGACCGATTCGGTCACTATTTAACCCCTGTCAATAGTGTGTGTACATGTATCCGCCGACGGGACCGATCCGGTCACTATTAAACCCCTGATCTAGACTCCTTCGCTCGAATAACGGTCGTTTTTTCCCAAATTTTCTACAATGCTTCTGATGAAACGTTCGCTGAATGAAAGATGTATATTTTTTCTTCAGAAAATTGTAACCAGGGATTTTTCAGTGTGCAAGAAAAAGGTACAGACGCCCGCCAAAGGCAGAAAAAACTTTTCACATAAGGGTACCAGAGTGTTTCTTTCACCCGGACTGCGGGCGAAAAAATCTCCTAGATTTTTTGACATTTATGCGCTTGAAAAAGTTGTGCGGGTGGTAAGAAACGCCCTTAAGGGTACCCCATTATCATTTAAAAAAAACATCGACCCACGAAAAATTTTTCATTTTTGTTTTACCCCCCTTGTGATTTGGAAAAACAGAAGCCCGCCGACATAAGGTCTGACATGACTAATTAACCCCTGATCGTAACCAAGTTTTTGTAATTCACCTCTTGATCTAGAGAAAAATGCTAAAGTCAGAGCAAAAGCTTTCATTTTCATGTTTTAAGAAAATATTTTTATTTCCTATCAAAACCTTAACTTGTCAAGAAATCGGAAAAAAGACCACTCCTGAAGTGAGAGAATATCGTTTTTATAATATAACAATGAGGAGCAATTCGAAGCTTTTAAAAAAAAATCAAAACCAATGCCTTTGATTTCCCTGATCCTACAACGAATCGGTATAACTCAACTTACCTCAACCTCCCCCAAACCGCTTCGAATGATTCCGGGCTTTTTCTCATCACTCGTGAAAGAAATGTGTAAATCGAAAAGGCTATTCGTGAGGGAAACAGGGGTTAAATAGTTACTGGATCGGTCGCGTCGGTGTATACATGCCCACACTATTGGAAAAAAAAACTCCATCTCTTTTCTTACCCTTTTCCTTCATCCCCTCTTTTTTTTCCTCATAACTTTGAGCGGTGGATACATGTAAACCCAAATAGGGCGGCTCCATTTAACCCCTGGAGGGAAAAGAAGTTTTAAAGAGATACCGATAGCGCTTTGTGAGAGATGAAGAATGTCGTACATACATTAGTTTGCTAGCCTTTTCACTTTTTTGAATAGCGCGTATATTCACGCTTGTTGTTGTTGTTGCCGGCAAGCATCCCGCATCGAAGACTTGGTTATGAACACTCTCTTTAATGAGAGAAGTTCTCGTGTTCTTCGGACAATATGCGTCCGGAGAAGGGTTTTGATGTCCTTTGCAGTCCTGAGACTGTCATGCTGCACCTTGTGAAGGTGGATATCGTTGTAGCAACCTGTTCATGCTATAGGCCTTGTGAGTGGGTGGTCAAGCCGGCCTAGCATCGTTTTGGGTGGGAGTAGAGACGTCTCGCCTGTCGTTGACCGGAGATAGGCAAGAGGCTATTTGACTGGCGCCTCTACTCGCCATTGAAAAGTATAGCGGAGTATCGGCTGATGTTTTGTCCGGTGGCATGCCCAGGCCGGTCCGGCATCGCCCTCCTTTGACGAGCTATACTACCCAGTTTTGGTCCACGGCGGGATTTCTCCCGCTACCTCCCAGCACGAATTATTCGTAGGGAGGCATCTCTCTATCCGCCACCTGAGGTCGCGCTCGATTCTGGACTGGATGATCCGGCTCCATCCGTGACAGGCTCTTAAGGCTGTAGAGTCACGAATGGCCACTGTTGCCTTTTCACTTTTTTGAATAGCGCGTATATTCACGCTTGTATTTAACCCGTAGTGCGGTTTAGATCGACGCATAGCTCAACAAAAGCCACTTGATTCTTGATTCTGATAAAACGACCGCTTTACATGTGCGAAGTGTGGACTAATGAGAAGTGTAATGTAGGTTGATGACAAATAAAGGAGAGCTACTTTTATTATACTACCCTGCGAAGAATGCTGAATTTTCGAAAATTTCAAAGTGCTAGTATATAGGTCACTAAATTTTCTAAAACCACCTTTTTGAGCGATGGCGCCTGGATTGAGGACTTAATATCTCTTCTCCGCTGTTTACCTTTAACTCTCATCTCAATATTTCAGACTCCCGCTCAAATTTCTAATAGTTACACTAGACCTTTGGTGAACTATGGTGCTAGTGCCCCGTGGTCGCATTTACCCCGTAGGTTCAAAGAAGAGAACGACCGACCGTTGAGGCGGTCTATCTCGACGCGCTCCTTTCGCCTGTCCTCCGCGTGGAGACCTTCCGAAAAGACTCCCATCGTTTGGATGACTCGATCCTCTCTGCCTCCGCGTTTAGAAGAGCCTCCTCTTTCTTTCGCTCCTCTTCCTCGGCCCCGACCGCGGCCTCTAAAGATTCATCAATTTCTCCACCATACGAAAACTTTTCTTTGTAGAAAAGAGAATCTTGAGGGGCATAAAATAATAATAATAAAATATGATGCTTTGCTTCAAAAAATTATCTTCTTAAATTTTGAGCGTTCTATGATCGAAACTGGAAACTTTGACTCAAGGGCACAAAAACGACAAACCTGACGCCACGAGTGGAGTGACCATTCTCTGCTGAGGCCGGTTCCTCCTTCTTGCCAGCGGAGGCGAGATTGGGCATGGCAATCTTGCCCCGAGTCGAACCTCGACCCCTTCCACTCATTCTGCGAGAAAAAATTGCTTCAACTTTGAAATTGAGTGTACTACTTTGATTTCAGTAGCGATCGAGTGGAAAATCACCAACGAAAAAAGAAGTCGGTCAGGAAACGATTAAGACTGACACAGCAAGAATGGTGAGAAGATTTCGAGTGTTATTTTCTGAACAAAAAGATTGTTAGAGTTAACCCAACCATTTTAATGTAATTATATTGCTATTCGCGGCTTGAAATCCCGTTAGTTTCTTGAATTAGGTCGTCTTGATCTTCAAGAAACAAACAAGAAACTCATTGTAAAAAGAACTATTCATAGAAAAGTAGACGGAAAAGTAGTTGAAACATTAACGTTTCTTTTCCATCGAGTTGGCAAAGTAGACATTAGACTGCAAAAACATAAAAATAATACAACTTAATGGCTTTATTTTGTCTAGTTTGATACAAATGTCTGCATTAAAACTTGCACCGGTTAGCATGACCGTAGCAAAGCAGAAAACTAAGTAGCGGAAAAAACATCAACTTCGTCTTCATCATTCCGCATGGTGTAAGAGAAAAGAATAGATTTCTTTTTTTAGTTCTCCATAAATTATATAATTTTGACGCAAATTCGTATAAGAGGGGCTGCATTTCTGTTGAGGGGGGCTGCACTTCATTCAGGAAAGAGGGTTTCGTATTTACACAAATGTATTCATTTAGACCAGCAAAAATTAGTTTTTTTAAACGAATTTTTCAAGTGATCTCGTTTCTAAGGTCTTGTTAGCGTGACATCCATTTGAGTCTGAGTGAGTTTTTTTTTTTAAAAAAGAAAGGCTATGCGGAAAAAAAAATTAAAAACTTGTGAAATTTTGCAGTCCGCGCTGGATTGCTATACCGGCTGGCTCGGTTGACTGTTACGAGCTGAAAACAGTTGGGATATCTTTCATTTTGTTCATCATTTCTAACAGGCACTGTAGTGTAGGTTTAAAATGCTAGATTGTAAGTAGTTTGGCGAAAGTTCGTATTCGCTGGGGTTGAAATTTCTGACACATTATGTATGTTGTTGAATTCATGTTTTTCAACTTTTTTAAAAAAATAATATGCTATATTTTCTTATGCGGTCTCGATAGCGTAAGGGAAAGGGGGAGGGGGGATTTACATAAGCACTACTTTGGACGGGGGGCCTAAAAGGGAAAGGGGGAAAAAAGAGGGCCCTACCTAAGAAGAAAGGGGGAAGGGGGTTTCCATGAATAAAATCTCCTTCTGAAAAAACTCTTTCTGAAAAAATATAAAAGTTGAATATAATGAATAAATATAATAAAATCTCTTTTTTAAAAAACTCTTTCTAAAAAAACAAAAGTTGAAAAACATGAATTTAAAAAAAACATACGAAATGTTGCAAAAATGATTAATCACAGCGAATCCGAACTTTCGCCAAACTACTTAGTCTAGCATTTTCACCCTACACTGCAGTGCCTGTTAGAAATCATGAACAAAATGAGGGATATTCCAATATTTTTCATCCCGTAACAGTCAGCCGAACCAGCCGATATAGCAAAGCCAGCACGGACTGTAAAGTTTCACAACTAAATAAATAAATACCTGGAAACAGCTTAGACAATTTCTTAAATAATATTATGACTATTTGTTTCCTACAGCCTTACCTAGTTCCTGAGCTGTATCATCTCGTTCTTAAGCCAAAATGACGTCTTCTTTAGCTTAAACTTCAACCAAGCACAAGCGAAAAAATTGTGAAAAATATCTGATCCCCCCTAACCTCTAGTGAATTGCGGCCTCCCTCACGTTGAAAAGAGACACATTTTTCATTAAAATTTTGGCTGACCAATTCTTGTGTAAGTTTTTCAAGCATCAATGCAGGGTCAAAGCCTCTAAAAGGAAATTTCCTCGTATTTTCCGTGAGTTAATTTATCGTATTCCCGTAGCATGAAAAAACAATTACTTGGTTGGATGGCTCTTACACCGCGGTACGGTTCAAAAGTTTTTTTTCATTTTAAAAGATATTCTAACTCACAGAAGAATTCAACATGAATTGTTTTATCATAAATACAAAGTCTCAAAGCTCGTGGGATCTAAAATTGTTCCAAGTTCGTAAAATACTTGTTTGCAAGGTCATATCTTGAATATTTAATCCTGTTTATAAACCCGGAAAATTTTTTTGTTTATAAACCGGGAAAATTTCATTTAAATAATTCCTATGCAAACCAACAAATACCACGTTTGTTTTTGTGTTCGCAACCCAACATATCTAGGATCCGACATTAATTTCCTCATACAGATGAGCAAAGGTTTTTCGATGTTGCGAGCTCAAAATGAAACTCGTAAAATGCCTGTTTGAAAGGTATTCTTCAATAAAAAAAAACTGGAATTTTTTTCGTTTAGTGGATTAACCCCCACAGTGTGCAACGTTGAGAAGATGAATGGGGCATGAACTACAGCAATGTATTCGGGATTGAGATAATAAATATAAATAACGTATTGCTTTATTTAGTTTTAATTTTCAAACGCACGATAAACGCGTCGCGGAAAAAGGTGCTAAGAATTGAGAATTCATTGAATCGCTTAAACCATGATTCTGTATACATTTTCATGCAAGGCTGGGTGATACTCAGTTTGTATCCCCAATCTGCGCTTCATTCGCCTCTTTTACACGGAGATAGGATTGTTTTTGACTTTACTAAACCCAGCAGGTGTCACTCTGTTCTTTCCTTCCTTCTCTCCTCCCAAAGTGGCACGAAACCGCGCAGCTTTACAACGACGCAGGAAGGAGTGAGATTCTCGAGAGGTGGACATCGGGAGACAAATACAACGAGAAGGCGATTCAAGATCATTTCAATGAAAGAGGCACAGGATAGAGAGAACCGACGGGAAGCTGATCCAGTAGGAGAAGGAGATATTGCTTTATAGAAGATCAGATGGCAACAAACTTCTCCTCAGTTCACTTCACTTCATAGAAGAAAATTCTAATCTGTCCCAAATTTTTTCTCTACCCCCCTCCTCCGCCCCTCTCTCTCTCTCTCTCTTTACCAAAAGTTAAGATAATGTTTAGCAGGAAGTACTCTCGTTTGTAGGTGGGCATCGTACCCACTCAATTTGTGCTCTGTGTCTCATATTGGTATGGAAAACCTGAAAGAAATCATCGACAGGTGAGTCATAACTTATGTTTTAAACTTGTTTCCTTTTTTTTGTATTTGACCATTTGAAATAAACATCACGCATGAACGGAAAGTTGAGTAGGATATGGGAATTAAAGTAGCCACAAACCAACGCCTACAATATTCTTTTTCGAGCGCTTAGCTGAATTCCCAGATTGAGCTCAAAACTAACCTAAGAATCCAGACTCATGATTTCAACAAGTCTTCAATTTTTTATTCGATTTGGTTTATCAAGTATAAGAGCGTTTTTTTTCTAATACTCAAAAATTATGTTCTAAAGGGAAGAATCTAAACATACTTAAAACGCAGCTATTAAGTTTATTCATTTAACATAACTATGTTAAATACATGAAAATAAAGAAAAGTCAGTTTATACGGATGTGTCCACTCAATGGTTCGTCAGTTACATGATTACCGCAGCTCATAACTAGATGTCCTTCTTCTGAGCTTTTTCATTCAACAGTCAATTCCTGAGAACTGACGAACGTAAATCCTGAGACTGTCAGGTACGAGTCAGAAGAAGACGAGTACGTGCGAGAGCTGGAATGTCTGCGCCAGTCTCTCTCGCAATCAGAGGGCGAAGAGAGCGACCGAAGTCACAGTGAAATACCACAGGATCCGCAGCCCATTATCAGTCGGAGCTACATTATTACCTGTCTTCTTATAACATCATACCGTAATCCATCATACCGTAATCCCTGCATAAGTTTCTCCTGTTAACTTGACTTTTCGTCTTCTTTACTTGGCATTCCTTTATTTTTACTTTAGTAATAGAATTGTTGGTGATTTTTAAAATTCTCTCTAATTTGCTTCTCTGTTGTCTGAATGTCTATGTGTCACTTGCTGACTCTTTCGTTATCTGTCTGTCTCTCTTTTTCTCTTTCTTTCTCTCTTTCTTTTTCTCTTTCTTTCTCTCTTTCTTTCTCTCTTTTTTCCTCATTCTGTCTCTATTTCTGGCTCTATTGCGTTACACTTTTTTCTTCCCATATGTGATGAAAAACTAGGTTCCATGATATTTCACTCCGTGACATTTCATACCCGATATACCGCAAAAAACCCTTTTTGTTCAAAGCTCTATTGATGTAACTGATTGTTCCACCTTCTCGTACTAAACCTCACGGCCTCGTAAGCGTGAACTTAATCAAATTTGAGCGGAAATTAAAAAAATAAAATTAATGGCGATGTAACGGTTTGAACTGTCGTGGTGCGACATGATATGGGAAAACTGCTTATAGATGTTTTGTGCAATCTTGTGGATGAGATTGGAACGCTCCGTACGGAAAACTTCCGCCTCAAGTCTCGGCTTGCTCATCCTCCCAGGAACCGTGTTCGAACTATTTTTCAGTGCAGTGAACAGTTAAGGTCTCGTTAGATGGTCATAAGTAAACTACCAACCGGCAAAAATTTTTTTAGGCGACTGACCTACCGACTCTTTTCCTCTCTCGAAGTAAATTTATCAGAGTTTTTCAAAGTGAAAGAAAAAAATCTTCATTGCTCTTCAAGAGTATTTGGAACGTTTCTTTACTATTTATAAGTTAGCCTCAACCGGTTTCGTCAAGTTAAAAGTGGAATTTTTTTGCCCACTTTAGCGATCGACAAATTGAAAAAGTTAGGACATATTATAACTATGTATGTGGATGGAACATTCATATTTTACTGGTTAAGCACGACATCTAGCACTTGTTCTTGAGGTTATGATAAGCATTTCAGACCGAAAAGTCAAATTAGTTTGCTAGTTCATCGAGGTAGTTTTTTTTACTCAGGAGAGCTTTTCCTGTTTCTTTGTAGCGTTTGGTAAAAAATCAGCAACTCACTTTTGAAAATGTCCTGAAACTTGACAAGTCAAGAACAAAAATTCCAAGGGTTTACCGCACGAGGCGGAACAACGCTTGAAAAAATGGAATACAATAAAGATTTTAGAACTTAACAGTTCCAGCAGAGTGTGGTGGAGCGAATGTCCGCGCTGCTCGATGTGCGTGGATCGATATTTCCACGACTCCGAAGACCAGCTCTCAACTCTTCAACTTCCCCCGTTTCTCGCCCTTTCCTCGGAGCTAGAGAGAGACTATCCAGTCCTCCTCGGAAGGTGAGAAATATTACATATTTTTGATGAACTTGCAAATACGAGTTGGTTTTGAAAGTTGTAAAAAATAACAGTTCGTTGTTGTAGATGTTCTGAACACTAGGTTTTCGAAGTTTTACTTCATAAACAATAAAAACTCGGAGTTCTTAGGACAATACCCTTTCAAGGTGTCTGCTTTATGCTTGAGTCCGATTTCGAAGGCTTCTCTCGAGTGAATTGAAACAGCGAGCGTTAACCCTCCGTAAAGATAGATTGTTTCTACAGAGAACGGTACTGCACACAGAAAAGGATGAGACAAGAGTGTTGAACTCGGTTTTTTGAAGCTCTTTAATACATAGGATTTTCTTCGTTAAACCTGGAATACATATAAAAAAGAACCTCCACTTCTGTGAATCTCACAAAAAAACCTGGAATGTTGAGAGAATTGTAAAAAGAAATGTGAATGTCGAATAATCCCTTCCGTAAGCCTTACAGTCTTCTCTGAAAATCTTTGGTTAGTGAAACAGTCATTAGTTGATTTCAGGTTTCTTCGTCAAAGATGACGGAATCCTCTTCAATGGAGTCCGAGAGGAATGCGTACAATCGCCGCGTTCCCCTCGTACAACCAGAGGCTACCGATTCTGATATTGACGAAAATGACTTCGAAGAGAGCGTTGTGAGTTTTGCTTTTCCCAGCTCACTCATGAGTTTTCAAAATCAAAAAATTCAGCTGCTTAAATTTCGAATTCTTTAAGAATGATTGGAATGATCTTTAGAAGTTTACCTACATAGTCTGCTTTTCTCGAGCTTAGATAGACTCTTGAGCTATTTATGTCTTATGAGCTCATTAGAGTGTGCCTAGGGCGTGCAAGTCTTATGAGCTCATTAGAGTGTGCCTAGGGCGTGCAAGTCTTATGAGCTCATTAGAGTGTGCCTAGGGCGTGCAAGTCTTATGAGCTCATTAGAGTGTGCCTAGGGCGTGCAAGTCTTATGAGCTCATTAGAGTGTGCCTAGGGCGTGCAAGTCTTATGAGCTCATTAGAGTGTGCCTAGGGCGTGCAAGTCTTATGAGCTCATTAGAGTGTGCCTAGGGCGTGCAAGTCTTATGAGCTCATTAGAGTGTGCCTAGGGCGTGCAAGTCTTATCAGCTCATTAGAGTGTGCCTAGGGCGTGCAAGTCTTATGAGCTCATTAGAGTGTGCCTAGGGCGTGCAAGTCTTATGAGCTCATTAGAGTGTGCCTAGGGCGTGCAAGTCTTATGAGCTCATTAGAGTGTGCCTAGGGCGTGCAAGTCTTATGAGCTCATTAGAGTGTGCCTAGGGCGTGCAAGTCTTATGAGCTCATTAGAGTGTGCCTAGGGCGTGCAAGTCTTATGAGCTCATTAGAGTGTGCCTAGGGCGTGCAAGTCTTATGAGCTCATTAGAGTGTGCCTAGGGCGTGCAAGTCTTATGAGCTCATTAGAGTGTGCCTAGGGCGTGCAAGTCTTATGAGCTCATTAGAGTGTGCCTAGGGCGTGCAAGTCTTATGAGCTCATTAGAGTGTGCCTAGGGCGTGCAAGTCTTATGAGCTCATTAGAGTGTGCCTAGGGCGTGCAAGTCTTATGAGCTCATTAGAGTGTGCCTAGGGCGTGCAAAACTCAAAACTTCTTCCTGTTTAGTTTTTTTCTCAATACAAACTGGTCCCTTTAAATAAACGGAATTAAAGTTAAAGCAACGATTCGAAGACGGAACCCCGCTAAGACAAATACACAAAAAGTAAAATTTCTATGTTTTTTCATGAAGGAAGAGAGTGAGGAGTCCTCGTCTTCATCGTATGCGAGGAAGACGAGAAGAGATGGTGTGGGGGAGCGGCAGAGAAAGTCTGACTGCACCAGTCCATCCTCAGCCTCTTCCAGGGATGCTTCTCAAGTCATGAGTCAGTTTTAGTACGGAATTTTTTAAGGAAAAAAAACTCAAGTTCCGAATATCATAAAATTCTCTAAAAGTTGAGCCACTATTTTAAGTTTATTATAAATTTTGAGTGCATTTAGTTTTTTTTGTTCAAAAACATCTTTTTTCATATTTGTCAAACCTAGTAATGAGAAATTATGTACAAAATTCAAAAAATTTCAATTGCATTGACTAATTTTCTATTCTCATCAGAAAAATATGAACAGTTATGCAAACATGAAGTGGAATAACTCATACGATTTTTTATTTATTATCTGCGCTCCTGAATTACTACAAAAGAGAACGTATAATTTGAACGTTGATAATGTATCCTTCAAACGGTACGGTCATGAGATTTCCGAATTCTGCCGGAATTTACTCCTCTATAGCTCAACTGATTTAACCTTCGTTGGCAAGGAATAGGATCTTTGTGGTTAATAAACCATGAGTTCGACTGCGTATTGTTGTTATGTATTCTTTATAATAACATATAGAATGCCAGAAGATACAATTGAATTCAGCAACAAGTCGTTCCTCTATTCTGGAGCTACTGAGGGTGAAAAAGAAACGATCTACCGGGATGGCTTCACTCGACAAGAGGAGAGCTTCTAAGGAAGAGTCCCTCTCTTTACATGGTAAATTTATTTCATGTCGGACAAATAAGACTTTAAGAGATGGAACAAGTGCATAGAAGAAGAAAAAATTGAAAGTGAAGCGCTTCAGAACCGAGATAACATTAAAAAGAAAGGCGAGGAAAAGGAAGAAAAATATGAAAACTAAAAGAGAAAGAGTGGGCAAGAGAGAGAGAGTAAGATAACGGGAAAGTGAAAAATAAAAATGAAATTAAAGAAAGAGAGAGAAATAGAGAGAGAGAAAGAGGGAAAGAAAGAGGAGAGAGGAGAGGAGAGCATATGAAATAGAGAACGGCTTCAAACGAGGTATACCAGGATTGTGAAAAGAAGAGTGAATTAGTTTTCAAGGTGCGAAGTTTTCTCTTTTCTGAATTTTTCAAGTTTAGCTGTGTTCTGTTCTGGAGTTGAGAATAAAGTGAGGTGAAAAAATCAAAAGAAACAGAGAGTTATTGTAAGAAGAGCAGACATACATATATATACATTTAGTATTCGCAGTTAACATTGCCTCATATTTATTTCAGATGAGAAAGGGGATGTGATTGGCAGAGCTCGTCGCGATGTTCTTCACGTTAGTTAATCAACTATCAACTTGAATCAACAGAACTATGCAATGCATAAACTTCATTTTCGACTTACTGGGTCACCAAGAGCCAATGATTAAAGAGATTCCGCTTATGAGTGTTTCAGCTTTTCAATTAGCCGAATTCCTGCACATGGGTTGAAGTAGAACGGAAACCTTCAACATTTCACAAAATGTTTCGAGTCTCAACTAAGTAAACCAAAAGTAATGTTTTTTTACTTACTAGCAAGTTTTGCGATACTATTCTCGAGCTGAAAAACATAAGAATTTAGACAAGACAACATAATTAGCATGAGCATTGTTAAATATGTACTAAAATTGGAACCATTTGGTAATACAATAAAATTCTTGTACATAGAAACTGAATCTCTGTTATAGAACAGAATGGCGAGTCGGGTAATGATATCATCGATGACGACCGCGGCAGAGGACTCGCACAATACCAAAAACAATTCTTCGTTCCGTCCAATTTCGCTCATTCCGCCCTCTACACTATTCACACGTCAGCAAATGAGACCAAAAGTTGTAGTGTTTATTTCAAGAAAAACTTTTGCGCTCAAAATTCGAAGTTTCGAAGTAATCCTGAAATTAGTAACTGTTTTTGTTTTTCACGTTTAGAAATGAGTGAATATGGGTGTGTCATGTCTGTCATGTCATGGTGTGTCATGTCTGACCATAAGCTTTTTATGTGCCCGAACAGAAGCCGGCTAACGCAGTTTTTTACGATACAAATCCATCGATGGCAAAAGAAATATGTTTTATCGAGCAGAAAACGTTCTCAAAAAAAATATACATAGATGCGTTCTCTCTCTTTTTCGAGTTTTGTCGAGTGTAGAAACAGAAACCGAGAGATTGTCGGGCATAACTACATATTACTTCATTTTACTTGAATATCTGAGTTTGAGAACCACATGAACTCGGAGTTTCTACCAAACAAGTATCTCATTTCAGAAGAAATACTGCGGGCTCATGCCAGCAGTCGGCACTTAAGTGTGGAGGCGGAGCTGGAGGAGACCAGGAATCGGGCGGATAAGATCACCGACCAGCTGCTGCGGCGGAACGAGGAGTTTGCTCAGCTCCTGCAGCACACCAAGAGTCTCGAACGACAGGTTGTATCAAAATTAATTACTATAGTTGAACTGATACTGTAGATTTCAATTGTTAAAATATTACAGTTGATGTTTTAAACTCAAATGCTCATGTTGATGTTGATGTTATGAGTAGAAATTTTACTGCTCATGCCACGAGTTGAATTGAATACTGTTGATGTTATAGGTTGGATCATTAACTGTGATGTTATAGGTTGAACTGTTATTGTTAACTAAATGATTAATTGTTATAAATCGAACTGTAAGTAAATAACTGTTTCTATTTCTCAACTCTTGCACTCGAAATGCGAATTCTCTAACAAAAAGAGTTATTCGCTCCTAGGACTCTTACTTCCTAAAATGTCGACCATTTGAACCAAACTACTTCAGTGTCTAAAATTTTCAAGATTTTTAATGAAACGCAAACTGAGGAGATGCATTCCTTTGCAAAATATTATTATAAAAATTAAGGTTGAATCTCTTCATCAACGATGTATCCTGAATGAAACGATCGATAATCTGACTCTTCAACAAAAACTGCAACTCAGGCCTGTTCGACTCATAGAGAAGGTTATTATTAACCCTTCATAACTAGTAAGTCGAATGATGAGTTCAGTCCAAAAGGTTTTGAAATACGCCAATACTGACAACAAAAGGGGGATTTAATAAAATTTGAGCATTAATACTCGTACTGGTTCTTGCAACAGCATTAATACTCGTACTGGTTCTTGCAACAGCATTAATACTCGTACTGGTTCTTGCAACAGCATTAATACTCGTACTGGTTCTTGCAACAGCATTAATACTCGTACTGGTTCTTGCAACAGCATTAATACTCGTACTGGTTCTTGCAACAGCATTAATACTCGTACTGGTTCTTGCAACAGCATTAATACTCGTACTGGTTCTTGCAACAGCATTAATACTCGTACTGGTTCTTGCAACAGCATTAATACTCGTACTGGTTCTTGCAACAGCATTAATACTCGTACTGGTTCTTGCAACAGCATTAATACTCGTACTGGTTCTTGCAACAGCATTAATACTCGTACTGGTTCTTGCAACATCATTAATACTCGTACTGGTTCTTGCAACAGCATTAATACTCGTACTGGTTCTTGCAACAGCATTAATACTCGTACTGGTTCTTGCAACAGCATTAATACTCGTACTGGTTCTTGCAACAGCATTAATACTCGTTTTGGTTCTTACAACAGCATTAATACTCGTACTGGTTCTTGCAACAGCATTAATACTCGTACTGGTTCTTGCAACAGCATTAATACTCGTACTGGTTCTTGCAACAGCATTAATACTCGTACTGGTTCTTGCAACAGCATTAATACTCGTACTGGTTCTTGCAACAGCATTAATACTCGTACTGGTTCTTGCAACAGCATTAATACTCGTACTGGTTCTTGCAACAGCATTAATACTCGTATTGGTTCTTGCAACAGCATTAATACTCGTACTGGTTCTTGCAACAGCATTAATACTCGTACTGGTTCTTGCAACAGCATTAATACTCGTACTGGTTCTTGCAACAGCATTAATACTCGTACTGGTTCTTGCAACAGCATTAATACTCGTACTGGTTCTTGCAACAGCATTAATACTCGTACTGGTTCTTGCAACAGCATTAATACTCGTACTGGTTCTTGCAACAGCATTAATACTCGTACTGGTTCTTGCAACAGCATTAATACTCGTACTGGTTCTTGCAACAGCATTAATACTCGTACTGGTTCTTGCAACAGCATTAATACTCGTACTGGTTCTTGCAACAGCATTAATACTCGTACTGGTTCTTGCAACAGCATTAATACTCGTACTGGTTCTTGCAACAGCATTAATACTCGTACTGGTTCTTGCAACAGCATTAATACTCGTACTGGTTCTTGCAACAGCATTAATACTCGTACTGGTTCTTGCAACAGCATTAATACTCGTACTGGTTCTTGTAACAGCATTAATACTCGTACTGGTTCTTGCAACAGAGTTAATACTCGTACTGGTTCTTGCAACAGCATTAATACTCGTACTGGTTCTTGCAACAGCATTAATACTCGTACTGGTTCTTGCAACAGCATTAATACTCGTACTGGTTCTTGCAACAGCATTAATACTCGTACTGGTTCTTGCAACAGCATTAATACTCGTACTGGTTCTTGCAACAGCATTAATACTCGTACTGGTTCTTGCAACAGCATTAATACTCGTACTGGTTCTTGCAACAACAAAAACACAGAAAGAAAAAAATCACAATTTTTTACTCAATTTTCTTAACAGTTGTCGTTTGATGTGTAGCTCCATTTATGTATTTCAAGTAGGATTTCTTTAGTTGGAATTATGAGTATTCATGGAATGAGAATTCGCTAAATAAACAAAAAATTTAGAAGCTCGAAAGAAGCGTGTGAGTGAATTACTTCTTGAAGGTCGAAGAAAAATTGCGTTACATGGAAGCAGAGATGGCTACGGCTAAAGCAGAAGTCAACAAAACTCATGAAATGGTTCAATCATCAGAATTTTTGATCGCTGAACCACCTCTGAGCGACCTATGTATAATCATTTTTGATCTACAATATGGATCATATTGATCTCTACCTACGTGCAATTTTTACTGAGTGATTTTGAGTGAAGCCGTTCATAAAACTAACATAATCTTCCTTCAGTTATAAAAATTACTTTTAGTATTAGGATACTATTCACGCCAAACATTTAAATTGTAATCCTTTTAAGAACTAATAATCTGAATCGCGATTGTTCCAACCTCGAAGCAAGGGATGCGCTAACCTGGGAGATAGAGCCCGTTACAGATCCATGCGTCACGGCTAGTTTGTATAGCAACAGTAAAAAGTGTCTGATTCGCGCAAGCTCTATCAACATTTCACAGCATATTCGGCGAGGTGAATTTTTATGGAACAAGGTCAAACTTTAGACCCTTTGTTAGATAGTCGAGTACACTAACATTAAGTCACCCTCTAATTCAATTTTAATTAGACACTGAACGCTGCAAATCAAGACCGATCGACATTCCGCAATTCGCTGGAGCAAATCGAGAGACTTCAGAAGGAGAACTTCTGCCTCATGAGAGGACGCCTGATTGGTTCTCTTTCGATTTCATTATATGCTGAAATAATCTAAAAACTGAGAATTATGTAGAACGCGCTTTGTGAAAAAAAAGCTGGAAATTCTCATTTGTGCCAATTTTGACGATGATGTGTCACAATTATGTTTTCTCATAGGGATAATGTAAATTTGAAGCTCAGTGCTAATTCTTATCTCACAATCAATCGTCTTACTCGTTGAATTGATAGATGTGAAACTCGTTGAATTGATAGATGTGAAACTTTTTTGAAGAACTTAAAAGTTTAGAATGGCATTCGACCTGGCATTTGCAACGTTGTAAATGCTTGCAGACAGCGATGACAGCTTGGTGCGGCGTAGATTGGCAATGATGCCTTCTTATGACGCTCTTTACTCTTTCACCATGAGGGTGGTGAGAAAGTTGGGAACCATGAGGCACACTCTTCTAGAAAGGTTACAAACATATCTTAGAAAGCAAGGAAAAGCGAGAACCCTAGGTTTCAATCTCGCCCTGTAAACTCGGTTTTGGCAGGGTGATAGTGTATTCGTATGTATGTATGTATGTACATAATGTATGTATGTATGTATGTATGTATGTATGTATGTATGTATGTATGAATGTATATATATATATATATGTATGTATGTATGTATGTATGTATGTATGTATGTATGTATGTATGTATGTATGTATGTATGTATGTATGTATGTATGTATGTATGGATGTATATGTATGTATGTATGTATGTATGTATGTATGTATGTATGTATTTATGTATGTATGTATGTATGTATGTATGTATGTATGTATGTATGTATGTATATGTATGTATGTATCTATGTATGTATATGTATGTATGTATCTATGTATGTATATGTATGTATGTATGTATGTAACGTTGACATGATTTGGAGAGAACGGCTGTAAATGTAAATTTTCTGCTTTAATTTTTCTGGAATATTTCGAACGAGTATAAGGGCAACGGAAAATGCATAGAAACTTGACCACTTTACAGAGAACAAAAACGGGTATGAACTCTCGTTCTAAGGAGCTTGGTTTACTTCGAACACTTTCTAGCCTATTATTCAAAAAGAACCCGTTATTGAGACTATTTCTTAAACCTATCGAGAAAAAGCAAGTAAGCTTCTGATGACTTTAATTACACAAATTAGAGGCAGTGTTGATAAGATATCTATTTCTCTGAACATTCAAAGTTCTTGTCTGATAAGTTCATTCGATCAATCTGTTTTTGCAGGAGCTCTGAGTTGAGTAAAACAGAAGCTGATCTAATTGCAATGAACTCCTCTCTGCTGGTTCTCCACGCGAGTTTAGAGAGACTTCGGATTCAGAAGAGAGATCGGCCTCTGAGACCCTCCTCCTTCCATGGGGTGGAACTTCTCTGGCGGAAGGTCTCTTGGTTCCTTCTCTTTCCACAGCTCCACATAATTTGTATTCATTTTCAATACATTTAGCTTTTGAGAAGGTTGGAACGAAGCTTAGGAGTAATATATTCGAGAGCATTAACTGCATTGATAGATCCATTTTAGGCGATGGGCTCGTGGTTGTTGTGTGTAAACGTTCGTAACTGAAAGTTTCTCCCCGTCTTCCATTGATTCACACAAGCGATGGCATCTTCTTTCTTTTTGAAATTGGAATAAATTTTATTTTGAGAATGAAGCTGCAGATTTTCTGTTGATTAGATGGTGAGAACATAAACGCTGATGCTGATTATCATAGAGGGAGTGAGATAAAAGAGAAACAGAGATGAAGAAGGGAAAAGAGATAGCGAGAGATTCAAAAAAGAGTTTTAGTAAAAAGATTGTTGGAGAAGTTAAAACTATATTTACTCATATGACTAAAAAAAAATCAGTTTGAATGGTTTAAGCTTATTTATCGAAAACATTAAGCCTCATTAATTGAAACAACACCGCTTTTAATTTTTCGTTACTCAATCATTCCTACGAGATCGAAGAGTTGTGAATCGTATGACTGTCGATCATTGCTTGAGCCATAAGATTTCTGAATTCTGCTTATCACAAGAATTCTCCGTTTTGGGCGGTAGTAATGAGGAGCGGCGAAAAAAAGAAAAAAAACCGTTCCAAAAGTTTTTTTCCCACTTAAAATGCTAAAAAACAAAAAACAAATTTAAAAATTAGTGCTGTTTTGTGTATATAGAAACAACAACAGAAAAATTATTAGCTCTCCTAGGTTTATTCAAAAGATTTTCAGGTTCACAACGAAATGAACTTTTTCCTACCTTTCAAACTGCATGGGTCTTGGCTGAAGAACAATCGGAAGGTTAAAAGGACGGTTCCAGAAGAGGTCGTCAAGGACACTTTTGAGAATGACTTCATCTCACTCTTCGGTTACGCTAAATGTATGCCATACTCGAACATTTCTTTTTCGCATTTCACAACAGAAACTCTGGAAGATGCGTCGTCACATTTTACAAAACTAAATATTTAAACTTCAAAACCAAAAAAGTTTAATGAATAAACAAAGCCTGCCTTTGCAAATGAGCTATGAGAAGTCGAACTAGAAATGCTCTGAGTTTCAATTCTCTATTCAGTCAAGTTCTCGGTTAAGCAACATCTTTATTTCTTATCTATAATTTGAGGTCTTTTTCGCCAAGAAAATGAAGCGAGTAACGGAATATTTCACAAAAGGAACTAGTTTGAGTATTGCGGAATTGCTGTGTTGCAATACAAGTCTTAATCGAAGCTCGAGTTTCTTTTCCGGTCCAAGTGTTCTCATTTCCAAACTTATACTTGCCATTCAAGTAAGCAATCTTAATGAATAAGTTATCCCTCACTAACTTCGTTTTGATCTGGAAAATAATGAGGAATCGACTAAGTCAATCAATATATATTAACAAAGTTTATTTTTCCACCAAGTCTTAACACCTTTTATTTGAAGCCCTCGCCCGTTTCGCCGATGTCCAGCAGAAGCAGAACAGCAAGGGAAGTAGATCGAGCAAGGAGAGTAAGGAGGACCCCTATGCGGTGCCCTCACATCTCATTAGGGACACTAATTTTGACATTTCCATAGGTCAGCCTCGACTTCAGCCGATTTATCGCCCTCAAAAAAGACCTATCAGGTTAACAAATCGCATTTGTTCTACTCAATTGCAATACAATTTAAGGTTAATTGTTTTCCTAAAGGTTTTATTATATTATAGAAAGGCAGAGAAGCATAAAATTTTGAGGGGCCTTAGCCTACGTTTAATAATACTCATGATTGAGAACTGTTCACAATTTTTCGCTTCTTTTGACGCATTGCCGTGGAAAACTTACAAGTTTTCTACATTACAAGCTACCATAAGAGGATAAAGAACTTTAAAATGTGAACTATTGATAGCTTTTTGGTGCTATTTTCTCTTAATAATTTTCCACTTCACAAAGCTTTTTTTTCAATGAATTTTACTGAAAATTAAGAATTAAAGCATTCTCCAATGTTTTTTTTGATTTCAATACCTTCTTCGTTGAGATTTTTTGCGGTAGTTCTTGGAGTTTAATACTGTAAATGTTGAGAAGATGTCACCGGAAAGATATATGGCTTGAATACTTTTCGTTCATTGGAATACTGATACACCAACTACATTCTTTTGGTTTTGTTTCGTGTGTTCTAGAACACTAATAAACTAGTGTTCCTCCCAAATCAGGGTTTCAGGGAACAACCAACAAGTGTTCTTTGGAGCACTCTTAAATCAGGGTTCCAGTAAACGAAAAACCAGTGTTCTCTGAAATACTCGAAAACGAGGGTTACAGAGAACAAAAAAACCTGCTGTACACTTTAAACCAGGACTCCAAAGCAAAACCCAGTGTTTTTAGAAAAAAATTTTGTTTTTTTTTAAAATTTTCATCGACAAAAAAATTCAAATTTCTCTTTCCAAATTTTCAGTTTGGTAGAGACGGAGGAGAGAAGATGCAACTTCACGGGCGGTCGAGGAGAGCCGAGGCGGCGGAGCAGTGTGAAGGTCTACCGCGGGGGAGATGGAGGCGGGGATGAAGCCGGTAGTGGCCCGTCAAGGATGGTTCCACCCCATCACAGGTACTACTCCGGAAGCGGAAGAACTGCCGATGGGAGACCAGCCTACGCTCGCGTCGAGAGGGACACTTATGACAAGTATCTTAATCAGTTTTTTTTGAAATTTATGTATTTTTTCATCTCCTTTTTCTTCAATATCATTTCAAGCTCACGCTTTATTTTTACTGTCACAGGATATGAAGCGCCATTGACACGACCTCTTCTGCACGCATGTCTTGAATTTTTGGTTAGAAGCAGATCGTAAACCTAGATGCCAAAAGTATCATCAAGATTTTTTTCTCAAAAGAATTCATGTTTTTGAGGCAGATGGGAAAGCTTTCCAGCGGTTTTCAGAAAAAAATACCACATTTGCCACCGAGTTTTGAAGCTGAGTAAAACTCATGAATTAGATAATTCTCCTTCTCTGTGAAAAAATAGGTTTTTTCGCGACTGTGAATGGGATCTTTGTAGAATTGAAAAAAAGTTCGTTTTTCGGAGCAAATCTTCAGTCCAAAACTGAAGCTTTGAGCCTTGATGTTTTCAGGTAGCGAAAGGTGTGTTATGTGTCGCCTATAACATATCTGAAGCGCTTGGCATCTGATTGTAAACCTTTGGAATCGAGGTGGTAGAAGGCCCTTTGCATCGTTTTTCGGGAATTTGAAAAAGTTTACATACAGCCTTTTCCCAAGGCAGTTAGGTCTTTGTTTCTCGTTTCCTTCCTCTTTCTCTGTAAATTTCTCTCTGTTTCTCTGTCTCTCATTATTTATTCTTTTCTCTCTCTCTCTCTCTCTCTCTCTTAAACCTTCTCTCTCTTTTTATTTCACTCTCTCTTTCTTTTTCTCTTTTTTAATTCTTATCTCTTTCTCTCTCTTTTCATATTTATCTCTTTCTCTCACTTTTCCTTTCATTTATTTTTCTCTTTTAAGCGGAGTTCGCGCAGTATGCTCGCTGCAAGATGTAAGTGGACTGAGAAGTTCTCAAATGACTCGCCATACTGCGGTTCTCGCTAAAGAAGCGAGTGGAAGAAGAACTCCGCCCATCACTCGAAGACTCGCTCCAATGGCCAGTGTCTACTCGCATGATTATCGAACAGGTTGTTCTTATTCAAAAACAAAGAGAAGTCGGGGTTTATACACTGTTTTTGATTATACTGTGATCATGATATCCTTATTATAGATTTCCAGCAAGAGTTTCGAAAAAAGACCGTTCTTTAAACGGGGAAAACTAGAAGAATGAAAAGCTTTTCCTTTTCTTCCTTTTACTTCTACTTCTAATTCACTTCTTCAGAAACTGTGTTTTTTTCTCCAAATAAATACAATCGAGTTTGAAGTAACTCTGATCGTCAATGATCATCACTGTTACCGTAAAACGAAAAGCAAGAACCGAGAATCGATAATCTAACTACTTCATTACTTTCAAGGCAAAACTTGCTACCAATATGCAGTACAAACGTAAATTCATGATGATAATAAAAGTCAATAATTCGGTTCTTTTTTCGGTTTCCTAGCACTTTCAACATTTAAAAATTTTTATTGGAATATTTCTTCAGTAAAAATATTAGTGAATGAATAATATAATGAAACAGTTTTCCAAGGTGAAGAAGCGCATAAAGTTGGTGCTCTACAGAGAGAGGAGAGACGGATGAGAATAGAGAGATCTCAGCCCGTTCAAGGAAGACGGCCTCCTATACATCTAATTGTTACTCATTGTTCACTTGATTTCAGAAAATTTGATAAGATTGATCCCAAATCTACATAATCTCTCGAAAGTCTCCATTCTAGTACTTGTACTTGTACTCCATTCTAGTACCTGTACTTGTACTTGTGTTTGTACATGCGTAATCTGTAATGAAATTGAAAGAAAATGTCATGAAAACAGAGAGAGAAAGAGAAGGACACAGGAAGGTTGGAACGGAAAGAGATACAACGAGAGAAGAGAACGAGGAATTGAAATGCAAGCGAGTGAATATAAACGATGGATCAAATGACTATTTTCTTTTTATTAATTTTCCGTCTCATCTAATACTTATTCAGAGCCATAAGAGTGTGTTTATAAACAAAAAAAACCTTTCAATCTTCACAGACAGAAAATTTGGAAAATGGCACCTATACTTTAATTGAAAACTACGCTTATACTCCTTTTTTTTAAAAAAGTAATTAGTAAGAAAGATTTTTCATACTTCCAAATGAGCATAAGCCGTTCTTCAAACAATGAAAATTCCGAGCTTTACAGCTTATTCCAGAGAGCATCAGAAGGACATACTCACAGCAGGCAGGACTTTTCTTCAATTGGCTCTTCGACTGCGATTCAGGCGGCTACTGATAGAGTGACATCCGATGGAATGAATGAACCTCGAACTGTACCCAACTCCTCTAATTTTCCGGAAAAGTGAGTTGGATAATTCGGATCTAATAAAAATTCACCATTCAAGGGATAATTCATTATATGTAGTTATCGCTAAAAACGGTAGAGAGAAGATTTACAAGAAAAGAGGGCGGCTAGTTTGTTTCAATTGATCAACTTTTTCTCTACAAAGGTGTAAAAGTCGTTGAAAAACATATTTTTATAATGTTTAATTCATTTTTATAAGGTTTAATTCATATGTATTATCAAAAGTTGAAGATTGCAGTACGAACTTTTTGATACTAGCTTTACTTTGATGGAAGTAAACAATTATCAAAACAGAAGAATAGATTCTGTATGTTGTATCATTACTCATTCAAGACGAGATTCACCCACTCGACGGGAAAAAATAGCACAGTCGGAGAAGGTGACAAACTCGCGGCTTCCACTCCGGGCCGGCGTCGCTTGGCTCAGTAAATTGAAAAGAAGGACTCATCTTACGGGTACTCACACCCGAGTGGATACTTGACACTTGTTTCGCATTCTCGATAGCTGTTTTCTTATTTGCTCGAATCTTGATGGTTCAATGCATTAAGAGTTCTTTTTATTAATCTGATTTCCAAATGAATTAAGTTTTATTTATTCATTCCTGCATCGAGTGATGATGTTTATTGAGATAATCCTTTTTCATTTTTTAATAAATAACTGCGAAAGTGACTTTCTTTCTTTTATGATGTGAGTGTGAACTTGTTATTGTTCTCATTCCTTTGTATATATCTTTTCTTTTATTACTTTCACGGTTTCATGCTTTTCTCGTGTTATAGGGACACTTTCTGAAGTTAAATGAATACTTTCAAAGAAAAACCATATTATGGAAGTTTTTTTAAAAATTTGAATGTCTTATAAAATAATATATAAATGGTCTTTAAACATTTCCGTCAGAAAAGAGATAACAATCTGGAAAAGAGGGAAGATTTGAATTTATCAGTTCCATCGTGTGTCATTGACAGCATCGTGAAATCTATTTACTATTCCACGCCCTTCCTAGTTATTCTCTCCTTCCTTGGACCATCGACCAGACGGTCCACGGAATTTCTGCCATTTCTTGTGGCCATGCCCTTCAGATGGATTGACATGCCTCCCATGTGAGCCCCAGCCAAAGGAAGCTGCCTTAACCAGCTGCACCAGAGGCTCACTGTAGTTTGCGAATAAGGCCTTCATTTCTGCGTGAACGGCCTCCTTTGAGAGAGACTCGTCTTCCGCTAGGGATGTCAACTGCAATGACTGTTTTATCTATGCGTATGTGAATTTCTGAGTATTTCCATAATTATTATTATTATAACCATACGACAGCTCAGCTTTAGTGTTGATGCTATTTGAAATAGGAAAATTTCCGCAGAAACGAGCGATAGAATAAAGGCAGACAATGGAGAAAGATTTACCAACATGTTTAAAGGTCAAACCTTTAGCTCGGTTCATCATTCTAAGCGCATTGCTCGAATTATCGGTCGTTTTTCGAAGTTCGGTGACACGCGCAAGTTACCAAGTTCCAGACAATCACCCCTACCAGTCCATTCTTATCGCACTCTTATATACATATGTGTTTTATTACTTTACTCATTAAGTACAAATGAAAGGAGACATGGATGAAGTCGATCAAAATAATTTTTAACTAACTACACTTTTAACTAACTACACTGTAGACTTTGATGATGGTAGCAATTTTAATACGTATGGTACACCCAATTTATTCCAGTTGTAAAACTAATTTGTATGAAATAGTTGTCAAAAACCTGCTGAAAAGCAGCTGGCAATTGCTCGATTGCTTTGGAAATATTGGCTTTTTTTTCCGCCATCATCGCCTTCATCTTTCCCTCGAACTCTTCAACGGCTTCCTGAAAGGCTCTTTTCTTCTTCGAATCTTCCTTGGACACTTCATATTGTTTTATACGTCTGATCAGACTAACTCACGGACGAAAACTGATTCACAGGACGAGATCGGACTGATTCACAGGACAAGATCGGACTCAGCCGCTTTTCTTCCGGTCAAAAAAGACGACTGGTTTCGTTTCCGTTCCGTGAAATACCTTTCGTCCATTTGATATTTTGATCTCGTTACATTTTATTGAGCCTTTAAAGTGGGCTAAAAGCAATTGTTTGTTTTTACACATGTCCAATTGTATGTACTAATCAAAAACATTATTTCCAGACGAAGGTCTCAGTGAAGTCGTTTGAAAAACTCATAAAACTGCTTGGTTCAAAATAATTACATATGGTGGACTCTAAAGAATCTATTCGATGGATCCTATCGACTCTTATTTCCAAAATCTATGTTGCAGAGCTATTTTTAAATTCTACTAACCGAGACGTTATTGCGAGCGGCCCAAGAAGCGACAGCAGCCTTGACTTCAGAGCGAGGCACTGTCCAGTTACCAGCGATGCCGTAGAACTCGCTCTTGGCTACGTTACTGACATTCGCCAGGAAGGGGAGAGGGAAGGGGGAACCAGGGTGTCCTGTCAGCAAAACAACTCTAACTTCCTCATAAGCATGTTTCATGTAATTGTTGTTAAAACTCAAAAAAAATTCCGCTGCTTGTTCCGGTGCAGGTCTAAAACAATGAAAAACGAGCTAGAGGTGAAAACACAGAAATCAGAGAGATTGAAAAGTTTGAGCAGTCAAGACTCGCTCACTTCTCATCATTCTCTTTTCTCGGTTTCAAAGCAGTCGTTAAAATTTTTTAAAGCGAAGATGACATATTCAAAGTAATGGTAACGCGAAAGAAAACGAACCTTCTTCATGATGCTTCCACTTTCCAGAAGCCGATGCAGAGGCGATGAAAAGGGTCACAAGGATATACTTCATCTTTCAAATACAACTTTTCGGCTGAAACGTTCAAATGACCTCTTATTGAAAGAGTAGATAAATTATACAAAATTCTAAAACACATGCACTGCTATGACTGTAACTAGTAGGAAGGTCTTCCGCCTCTGCTCTGTCAAACATTTACTTTCTCTAAGTTGGGCTCATCGGTTAATATAGGGGATTCCGAGCTCGCTGTTGTGAATGAGGGGGAAAGGAAGGCAGAGAGTGAATGAGGGGGAAAGGAAGGCAGAGATAAGAGCGGTTGTAGAAAGAATCTTCTTCATAGCAGAGCCACTAATGTCTATGACTAATTTACGTTTCTGTTTGATCTCTTCCTATATCGTTTTTGAGGTTCTGTAGTAACTTGTGCCTTACTCGAGCTGTTTCTAGTGAGGAGACCTCCTGCGTAATCGGGGCTTATCGGGGAGTGTCGTCTGAGTGGGAGCTACAATGATGCACATTCAGAGTGTGAGTGTAAAGAGAACGTTTCCATCTATCTATCCGGTTTAATCTCTTTCAATTTTTCCCCTGGTAACAATAACACGCTGGGTAACAAGCTCATTAAACTTTTAAAATCAATCAGATCGACGGTTTATACGAATATCGATCAAAAGACATAGTTATATGCGTGATCTAGTTCTCATTAACTTTTTACAGTAAGATCTCATTAATTTACATGCTTGTAAATTATTTGTGTATAGAATGCTCTGGAAGGTATTTCGAAAATCCTCTGAGTTAAGAGGTTCAACGATGAATGATAATGAAAAGGCTAAGCCAATACTTTTTCAATATGATTTTTATCTGCTGAAAGACATATATTTTGCAGCTTTATGGCGAAAAGAAATTCATGCTGAGAAGCAGAATAAAATTAGTTTTCAAAAACAACCCGCATGTATTATACTATGAAGGCGAAGGGGGGATGGGGAAGGGGAATAGGTGAGTTTTGTACGTTTGTCACAGGCAATTTCCTGCCAAAACCTTTTTGTTTATAATTAATTCATGATTTTTTGTTTTATTTTTGACAATTTTAAGTTTTTTGTGTAATTACAATTTAATTTTTTTAACAACAACTTTTTGACAATTTAATTTTTGTAACAACAACTACATACGTAATTATTTTGTGTTTTTTTAGTAATCGCACTCGGGAACCAATCAAAAGCGTCAGCTACCAGCTGAAACCAATCAAAAGCGTCCGCTACCAGCTAAAACCAATCAAAAGCGTCCGCTACCAGCTGAAACGAGTAGCACTCGGGAACCAATCAAAAGCGTCCGCTACCAGCTGAAACGAATAGCCACAAAAATGAACTGCGATTCGACTTCAGTCGTAGCAAGTTATGTAATGATTAGATTTTAAGGTGTGTGTCTTTGTTTTTTCTGCATAATAATTTATTCTTGCGATAATTATGAAATAATGATCAACTCATATTGGAATTTTTTGGTTTTTATAATAATAACAAAACTAAAATTCAATGCTTTATCAACGAACAAAATAAAAAAAATTAAACCAGTAAAAAAACTTTTAAAGTTTGTGTGAAAAAGAACTGATTGACTGAAAAAAACTAGAGATTCAAGCTTTTTTTCACGTTGCGACATAGAGGATTCACTGAAATTCTCTATTTCGCCAGTTTTCAGTCACACTTGAGTCTCCACCTTCTTCCTCTATTTTATTTTCAGATTTTTTGAAGAAAAAAATTTCGAAGTTCAGACCGAAGAGTCATCCTAACAACTCAGTCTTACAATCTATTTCATCTTAAGTGAATATGGAGACAGTGTGATGTATTTCGCAACTTTTTAAAGTTGTTTTCTTCCACAAACGTCCTTTGACGCACATACTAGTTGAATGGCATTTGCCATATCAAACTGGGTTTAAATAGCAATCCACACGTCTGTTAATATCCGTGTCTGCATCTTATACACGTGACTTGCAAGAAGTTTTTCCAACTTTCACTGCGGGTGGATTCTGTGTGCTAATCCATGCGTTACTCGAGAAAAAAACAAACAAAAACATTAGTGACAATTCAGTTCACCGCAAGCTCTTAATCTCTTCCAAGTTTGCCGTTTTCTCATCGTCAGTCTTTACAATCTGCCGTTTCTCATGCTGAAAGGGTCTGTTTGTTTGGATGGATTACCTGATAACGTGTAGGTGACCAGTGAAGAGTTTGCTGAGGAAAATTTTTAAACTCGGGTCTTACATATAGTTGTATGGGCCTTAAAATGTGCATTATATTGTGTGCGTAGTAACTCAGTGGGTAAGAGCATTCGCCCGGAATGCGAAAAGTCGCAAGTTCGGTTCCCGTCCCACCCCACAAGTTTGCACAGGTCTCTGCGAACATTCCGCTTCTCTGCTCGGTATAAAAATTCGTTGCTTGAGATCAACGAAGAGTCAGTCTACGCTTGAATATTCCACCTTGATTTTTACCGATAAGCCCGATCTCATTCAAACGGTTTTCTTCTCCTTTTCATCTCAAATCAGTATTTTGGTGCTGACTAGCTTGAATCGAGGGTTCTTCGAAGGTTTAGGTTCATAATGGCCCAGTTCACGGTTATCAAAGAATAAACTTTTCGAGTATTACTCCTTCAGAGTAATAAATCACGTTTGTTTTTTTTTCTTCACATTTTTAGGAGGCAATGCTGCCTGTATAATTAATTCAACTATCACAGACAACCTCTTGTCCAGGAGTGAATGTCTTCAAAGTGTGATAGTTTAATCATTTGTCATTTGAAGAAATGTTGTGTTTATTTGTTTATTTTCAGCAACAAAAAACAAGATAAAAAAGTTTTACGCAGTGTTCCAGCACTACTGATTTTTACATAATGTTTCTAACTCGAAGTTATTTGACTTATGAACTTGATTCACATATTAACAAGTATTTGAGTGAGTATATGAATGTAAAGGTAAACACACAAAAAATAGGTATGGAAAATGACACATATAAATTGGCAAGTTGAGTAAGTATATGAAAGTAAGTCTAACATTTTCAGTGAGTATACCATTTTGAGTGAGTATATGAATGTATGGGGTTATTAATATTTATACTTATATGCACCCTATTCATAATTTTATACTTTATAAGTATTAATAGTCATATTTTCAATTGTATTTGTGTAATTTTCCATACTTATTTTTTGTGTGTAAGAGGCTCAAAAAATTATCACTTGAAAATAACATACGAAGAAAAAACAACAACAAAAATAGGTATTTCTCAAACTCTATCTAACTGGTGCAGATATAAATAACTGGTGCAGATATAAATAACTGGTGCAGATATAAATAACTGGTGCAGATATAAATAACTGGTGCAGATATAAATAACTGGTGCAGATATAAATAACTGGTGCAGATATAAATAACTGGTGCAGATATAAATAACTGGTGCATCTGAGAAACCTTCTTTTTGACTGGTGCTGTTCTGACAAAACATTACTTTTAAAAGTTTGAAGAATTTGTGAGCTGTTGCATCACAAACAAACCATACTGATTCTAAGACAAAATGCATAATTTATTGCAAATACACAAGGTGTTCCACGGCTGGGATCGAACTCAGCCGTCTCTTTCTTACCGGGAAAGAGTTTAGTACTTATGCCAATGTTGTTTTATTGCTCCGGCTGAATTCTGGCTGCAGGGCGTAGTTCTTGCATGATCTCCGTAAACTCGCGACCTCTTGTCTCTGGCAGCCAGAAGAATAGCACCGCTAGACAAACGATGGACGGCAGAATAAATATGAAGAGGAACCCCACACCACCGAGGGCCGAAAAGATTGTGAGCGCCAAGAAGTTGGTGATTACCTGAGAAACAGGTCGTCTTCAAAACTCTTGGTGATCATTTCAATTCAATTCAATTTTATTACGTGAAAACATTACATGCAGCAATGCATAAATTAATCACGTGGTACGAGAGATTAAACAATTGAATTGTTTGAATTACATAAACAGGTAAAACAATGCAGATTACATCCAGGCAAAAATATATCATTCATCAACTCTATTAATTTCGGTGAATATACGAGCTGATCGTATAGAGAAGGCATTTCTTCTGCAAATAGTTCTTGGAGCAGGGTGGATTATTTTGAAAAGTGCGCCTCTAGTGTTGGACGCTCTTATTTCAAAGTTGTGGTGCGTCCTGTCAGAGAGTACTTTTTTCCCGAATATCAGTTTCAGAAGTAGTTTGAGGTCGTTAGATTCTCTAACGGAGAGAAGAGATACTAGGCCTAGTTGATTGTTTCTCGTCTGACTACTTGGCATATTATTAAACGAACAACCAAAGCACCGGCGAAAAAAGCGACGCGTAAAATAATTTTGAACCTTCTCTAGTACAGCTATGTCCTTAGCGAAATGTGGGGAGTAAACAGTTGTACAGTGTTCTACTATAGATTTAATGTATATCTTGTAAGCGTTAACAAGTACATCCGGTTTACGACTCTTGAGAACTTTAAGAATAAGATGACATTTACGCTTTGCTTTCTGAGCTATTGTTGAGCAATGAGCAGAAAAGGTCAACTTGTTATCTACAATAAATCCTAAATCACGAATCTCGTTGAGGTAGGGTAGGGAGTGACTATTTATAGAATATGGAAAATGAGGGGAACTCTGGGTACCAATTCTTAACACAGCACATTTTGGTAGAGATAAAGGCAATTGCCAAGCGTCGCACCACTCCACTATGGTATCAATCGAGTGTTGCAGTGTTGTATGAGAGTCTGTTTTAGAAAAAGACTTATAAACTTTCATGTCGTCTGCAAAAACTTTAATTTTACAAGTAGAAGAAGTTATCATATTCACTATCTCAGATGTATAAATGATGAATAATAATGGGCCTAAGACACTGCCTTGGGGAACACCACTGGTAACCATGAAACTATTAGAAAGTGATTGATTAACTCGAACTTGGTAGGTTCTATTACCTAAATAAGCTTCGATCCACGAAATAATTCTGGGAGGGAGTTGAATGGACTTTAGTTTATAAATAAGTTTAGAGTGAGAAACTTTATCGAAGGCTTTCTTAAAATCGAAATAAATGATATCTGTGAACTTTTTCTGGTCTACGGCTACAGAACAGTCTTCAAGGAACAGTAACATCAACTGTTCTATTGATCTCTTATGACGAAACCCGAATTGATCATCTGGCAAAATCTGGTTTATCTCACAATGTTTCTCTATTGCTTTACTCAACACTTTCTCGAATATACGGGAAAATAGTGATGTTATACTGATGGGACGGTAATTGGAAGGACTACTGTAAGGAGGCTTCTTCTTAACTGGTGTGACTATGGAATGTTTCCATCTGTTCGGGATTTCAGATGAAAGGAAAGATTGGTTATAAATTATTTCAAGCGGAATAGACAGAGGGACAGCGATTTTCTTGATAAAAAGCATATTCAGATGATCTGGGGTAGTACAAGAAGACATTGGGTATTTCTCTGTTAGTCTACAAATATCATGACGTGTAAACAAGGGTTCTTCTAGAGAGGATGCTCTCAAGACTGAATTATGAGAGAGTGGAGGAAGCTTATCATTGTCTATGGTGTATGACTTCTGGAAGAATTCTCCAAGAAGATTTGCTTTTTTTAAGTCTTTAGATACTGAGATGCCGAGTTCATTCACCAAAGTGTCGACACCGCTTTGTTTCTGGGATGTATTAGACCTTATATACTTGAAGAACAAGTTTTTGTTCTTACTATTAACAATGTTCTTTTCTACATTTAGGTTGAATTTATCTACAAACTTTTTGCATTTCTTACTGGCTTTAACATAAATGTCATAGTCCTCACTTAGTCCACTAGAAACATAGTTGTTCCAGAAGAGAAAACGCTTTTCTTGAGCTCTCTGTATATGTGTTGGAAGAGATGCATGGGTCGCTAGAGAGAATTGCTCGAAAAAGTCCTCTAGTATGGATAGTAGAGATTCTATTTCAATATCAATAGCTAGGATTTCATGAGAATTCTTGATTGATTGAGAATAGATAATTTTGAATGATAATAAGGAGTGTATGAAAAATAGCACTCCCCCGCCATTAGTGATTTCGCTCCTATCACATCGAACAATGTTATATTGAGAGATGAAGGAGGAGAGAACAAAAGAGTCCGGGTATCTATCCGATAGCCATGTCTCACAAAAAGAAATTATAGAGTATCTCTTTGACAGCAAAAGTTGTAGATCATTAATCTTATTCACTAGAGATCTAACATTTGCGAAATAACAATTCACGTGACTTGTGGAAGACCGGCGATTTTGGTCTAGTTTAAAGAACGATTAGGACGAGGTGACATGAATCTTCGAGGAGGTTCAATACGCTCGGCCATCAGTGGGCGAGGTTTGCTATAACTCAGAGGGGGACCGAAAAGAGGAATACGAGGTTTTGGCTTACTCCTATCAGCCAGCCAAGCACGGACTGCCCGGTCATAAGTTCTCTCAGCTCTAGTCTGTGAATGTCTCGAATACAAATCGGAGGAAAAACGGGAAAGTACATCGCGACATAGAAGAGTTTCTTGTTGATGTCCTATTGTTGGTAGTACTATTTTGAGTGGGTGAGGAGGAGCATTTGGTGATTTCGGACGATGAGAAGGCATGCGATAGACTTTAACAGGACATGCTTCAATTTGCATCGCGTCTAGAATGCAACGAACTCTTTCCCAGTCGTCATCGACACGTTGCGAAGCGTTGGGGGAACGGGACTCAGGAAGGCGGAAAAGTACTACACTGCGATGTCTCTCCATCCGATCAGCTATTTCGGATGGAGACTCGTAATACTTGAATGATGGAGAAGTAAGCGGTGGTGGCTGCGGCGTAGGGGTAAAATTGATGATCGGGGGAGGTACAGAAGTAGATGAGAGAGGCTTAGTAGAAGTGGTAATAATCGAAGAGGGAGAAGTATTGCCATGAACACACTGGGGGCTAGCATTCACTTTCAACAAATGTTCGGCGAGTTCCTCTACTTTCATAGTAAGATTCTTAATGAGATGACCTTGGGCGTCAACAAGGGAGGCCAACTTGGTGTTCTTCTGCTCCATTAGAAGGTTCTTCTCATCACTTTTCTTCAAATAGTTATAGAGCTCAGTTAGAGGGTCCGCTTCCTCGGTCACTCGTCTTCCTCTCGTTGTTGTGATGTTTCTCATCCTGTTAAAAAGAGAAACGAGCGGGGAGGAAATTTGAGGAGAAATTGAAGACTCCATTTATACGATGATGGATAAGAAGTGATAAAGCGAACTCACTCACCGATTATGGTGCCATATAATTGAAAGCGAGCCTTGGCACCAGGCTTTGAGCGTGGCAGGGTAATCGATATTAGTCCAATAGGAAGAGCAATTTGCCAGAGCGATGTGAAGAGTCACCGCTCGTTAAGAACACGAAAGGCAAGAAATTTCATATGCTTCTGATTCGGATCAACCGGAACGACACTTTTTCTCGAAAAAAGCTGAATCATTTAGTGACCGCTTGCCCTTTCGACGACCCAAAACACCCTGTAAGTCGCGTTCGGTCATTCACTCTCAGCAAGACCCATTCGTTGAATAGAGAAGCGTCTCGCCGTTCACCAAAAGTGATGACGAGCACGGTGAGTCTCCATTCAAAAAGTTTCTTGTCCTTTTCCAACCAAGCAATAAGTCTAGTGAGACCACATACTGAACTGTGAGTTAAGTCAGTGACAAATTTTTCGGGCTAGGTATAACTTCCAACAAAGTATCTTTTAAAAAAACTTTGCGACGCAATATCTGGTCAAATAAAAACAAAAACAAAACCGACCACCAAGCAAGAATGGGCGGCGTAGCACATGCAGAAGGTTGCTGAACGAGCTTGTAGTGGAACAAGTTCTCCCGGAAGACACCACACAATTGGACCGATACCGATCCTTTAAGCTACGTTTAAATACATATGCAGCTCTACATTCAAGCCTAATAAATTGTATGGTTTAAATCTGGAGTACTTACATCGATTTGAACAAGAACTTACTATCAAACTCTCACTATCAATTTTTTTCAACCTCAGCTCGAGCTAACTACAGCAAAACCTTTTTTATTCAATTTCTATTTTTTAAAAAGTAGGCCTGAAAACTTTTTTTTACTTATAGAGGATCTTTTTTTAAACTTTTAAACTACTTTTTTTCGTGCATTTTCAACTTAATAGGGACACATTTTGTAATACTTGTAAAAAATGTTTTTTTCTAGTTTCGCTTGAACTGTTGAACTTCTTTCGAACCTTTTTTTATTTCACAATTTTTTTAGTACGGTAAGAAAATCCTTATTTTAAACATTTTTTTGAACACAAAAAAGATTATTTCCTTTTTCCAAACCTTTAATCTTTATCTAAAAAAGCGAGCCCTTTTCATGGAGCTTAAGAGAAAAAAGACGGACCCGTAACCCAGGACAAAGAAAGAAGCCGCCAGACTCGCGATGTTTTCAAACCCGGCTTGAGCTGAAATCGAGAACACGAAGAGAGATGAATAGGAGAAGGCAGCCGCGCTGAGAAGGAGAACCCGTCGAGGAAATCTATCGATAAGGGAGGTGGATAGGGCGCACGCAAGCGAAAGCTGCACCATGAGGGCTGTGGATTGAAACTGCGCGCGACTCCTCAACCAACAACTGTATATTCATTCATTAACTTATTGACCTATTCAGTCATTTAGTCACTCACTTTATAATCGATTCCAAAGACACGAAGTGCCATCATTCATGTCATATCATTAATAATAAATTTCTTAAGCATATTATTTTACCTAAGATCTAATTGCAGGTTTCAAATATACTGCCACAACATACTTACTGTCGATCTTCTTCAACTTGTTTAAGTTTTTAAAATACCCGTTCAGATCGCATACACATCAGTAAAAAAAGATAAGTATTTATTTTGTAGGTTGAAGGTTGAAGACACAATATTGAAGACACAAATTTTATTTATTGAAGACACAATGAGTGCTTGAGGCAGTTAATATCTTGAGGGAAGACCGAAGGGATCGACCATGTCAGGGATCAAAGAGATTGAGAGTATTGAGAATGAAAAAACCTGCTGATGCCCAGGGAGACAAAGAAGGCAGTGCTGCTCTGCAGTATGGGGTAGAACGGGAGAGTCAAGAACAGTGCGCAGATCGAGAGGCCAAGAGCTCGGCGCAGGAGGCCGGACGACAACACACTCTGTAATCATCCGATGTTTTGATCACTGATTTTTTCTCTATCAAAGAATCAAATACTCGTGGCCTCTCAAAAAAGCTTTTTCCGCTTGTTGAAGCTAGTGACAACATTACTGCTCATTCGTTTTCTAATCGTACGTATGCAATAGTCAACAACATGGATGATAGCATTCTTAACATTTCTTCTGAATCATTCTCTAACCTTGTATTGTTGATAATTCCACGTCAGTATTTAAGATAAGATTTTGTTTACAACTTTAATTGGAATTTCATTTCATTTCATTCAATACTATTTTTATTTATATACGAAAGCAATGTGAGTGCGATGCCTTTTGCTGGATACTTTGTGATTGTTTGTAACATCTGTAATGATCACGAGATAAAGATGATGATGATGATGATCAAGAACGGCGTTTGCAGTTCCAGTTTTTGAATTTTCACGGGTATTTTTACGGCCTTAACACAACGGAAACAAAACAAGTTTATTTTCTTAAGAACGACCATGAAGCTCAAGCTTCAAAAACTTAAGTTGAGCATTTTGAGGCTGTTAGCAGTCTGTTTCTCATCAACCGCAAAAATATTGTTGATAAAGTCCACTAATCATAAGAGACGGCAGATTTTAGAGAGAGAGCGAGAGGGTTCGAGAGAAATAGAGAATACCCTACAACCCGAAACTTGTGTCACTACCATTTATGGTTAGAGATTTTTTTGTTATTTTTTCACTCGTCAGCGAAGATTCGGTAAGAATTACACAACACATGAAGGTATTGATTTGCAGAAATAAATAGTTGGAAACTTTTATTCAAAAAAGTAACTTACACATATCACAAAAGATCTAATTATCTTTTTTTTAAACTTAGTCAATTTGCCCTGGTTAGTCAGCGAAAGTTCAAGCCTTGGTTAGGCAGCGGAGGTTCGGTTCCTGCCGAGTGCTATTTTTCCCTTGCGATGGATTTCTTTCATTCACTTAGTCACTTTCTCTTTTTCACCGACCGATAAGCAAGCGGAAAAACCTTTATAGAGAATTCCTCTTTGGGTACATCTGAAACAGCTCCTTGCTCGAGGACATCTAGAGTGAGTGAGTGTTCCTGCTGTGAGCCTTGAAAAAATGTCAGAGCCGACATCGCTCCTTTGCGGTCTCTCCTAAATAAATATAACGATGATATTTCAATTTTTGAACAGACAATGGTGAACTTTCCTTTCCATTGCACTTTTACATAGTAGCAATGATCATAAAAGTGCGATCTCAACACGTTTTTCCATTCTTGTTTTGGTTAAAGAAGAAAAAAAGAAAAAAATCCCAACTTTCCTTTTCAGCTTTTCGGTTCCGAAAATGAAAACACCGCTTAAAATATTCGCCAGGCCGATTTCAAGCAAGACCTTGTTGACTTGACAGTTTGTAGCTCTTAGACCGGAACTACTAGCAAACAAACTATCCGATACTCTACCATTTCATTAAAAAAAATTCCACTAACTCCTTCACAGAGTTATTCGGGGTCGTAAGCTGAAGAGTTATTAATAAATGGGTGAATGAACCCCGGATAGCGAATAGTGGGACTGTGACTTGTGACTGTGGTTAGCGAATAGTGTGACTAACCAGTGTGACTTTTGCTAGGATAAAAAAAAGTAAAGTTTTTTTATTAATTCAGAAGTGCCTAGAATTATTAAAATGGATTTTTTTTCTGATGAAATGAACTGCGTAGAGCAGTGAAGAAAAAATTCAGCGACGACTGACTTAGTTATCATGAGGTACTTGGGAGTCTCGGGCAAAAAGCAGATGAATATGAGGGAGAGGACTCCTGTCGGGATGGGAACGGAGACGAGCAGAGGTAGCGAGTGCCCGAGGAGAGACTCGTGACCTGAAAACTTGTTGTCTACACAAGACATGTTGAGTTTTTGCAGAAATGTGTGGAACAAACAAACAAACAAACGTTATTCAGTTTACAATTCATTAAAAGCGGAAGATTTTCTATGAGGCTATGAAATCTAAAAGAAAGTCTGCTTGACTGATGCTTGAGCATGGTTCACGATTTCATAAACCATTAGACCTGGCGGATTTTTTTTATATTTAAAAGTTTATCGTTCGTCTTCATCATAGTTCGTGCCGGAAAGAGGAGTGTCAAAAAGTGAGTAGGCTTACTGAAAATGGTAAGGGATCGCAATTCAAATTTCAAGCATCCAACTGGACGTGTTTTTGTTATTCTACAACTAAATGAATTGCGATCCCTTACCATCTTTGTCATCAAAAGCAATGTGACAGATTTTTTTGAATGGAATGAGTTTGTATATAGCACTAAACTAGGATACCTTCACCTTGCCGTGGCTAAAAGTCATCGCGCTGTTCATATCCATCGTCTAAAATGAAGGTATCTTGTCTCTAGCAGAAATTGGACACCTTGAGGCCGTAAAATATCGACACTCCTGTCTGCCTCTTCCGTTTTCATTCATATATGTATAAGTATATGTATAGAGCCGGAGAATCTGATGAATTTCTTCGATGATGCTTTCTGCCTTATTAAAACAAAAATGAATCGTTTGAACTTGATTTTGAAAACTAACCTAGAGGCATGCCGAAGAGACACATCACGGCGTATCCGGTGGAGAAGAGGGAGGCTAGTGTTCCTCGCATACGCGTTGGAGCTATTTCCTACAAGTAAACGAAGTACTGATTGTGGTAACATAGTTGAATCGAAGAGATGTCTTACAATCCATATCACTGTTGAACAGATACATTTTGTTATGAACTTGGATGACTTTTGATGGTTGAACATCCAAAAGGGAAGTTTTGACCATCGGAAACACTGATGAAGATCAAACTCGGTTGGTTTGAAACTGTGAAGCCATTAACCGGAACTCTTGCGGATAGCGAAGATTTGACGGTTGCCGTGGATCTAAAGGTAACAGAATAGCACCTTGGAGCGGAGATTTATTTACTTCACATTATTTAATGTGACATGAGGTTGGAGGATATGGCTTGAAGTTAAAGTGAAATAGAAAAAAGGGAAAGACAAAAGGCATGATAGAATATGACTTCAAAATGAAATGAAATGACTCACACAAAAAATGAGAAAAGCTTATTTGGATGAATCCTGTTATAATATGTACATCAGTTCTCATAGAGGAAGGTGACCCATTAAAAGCTCTCTAAGCCAATCGATATCCCGCTGTTATGCCCACTCCAAAGCGCACAGTCAAGAAAACAGCCGGATGTTTCGACTGCCTGAAGAAAAATGAAGAAATGAGAAGTCTGGCTGAAAAGATGGAAAAACTGGAGGCCGCCGTGGAAAAATTCGAAAGGATGAGCATTCCGGTCGTCCAAGGTGAGTCTCAGCAGAAGAATGCAGATGTGACTAATTTAATGGAAAGAATGACCAAGTTGGAGGGAAGCCTCGAGAGAATTGAGAAGACTTTAGCTCAGTTAATGTCTTCCACTCAATCGATCGCAACTGCCCATCCTCATAACCGTCAATCCCTTCTTTCTCAAAATCTACCTCCCCAAATGCTAGCGTATGAAGCGGCTAGGAAAGCTCTAACTGATGACCGCGTCATACTGAATGAAAAAGCGGAGAATTTGGTCGTCGTCGGCCTTCCAGAAGAAGAAACCGAGGCGGCCACGAATGCAGCGGACCGGCAGTTCTTGCGTTCACTCTCCCAAGAACTCGGATTTCCCGAAATCTCTACCGCTCAATTCATGCGCCTAGGGAGAATCGAGAATCGACGCCGAATCTTGAAGATTTTCCTAGGCTCAGAAGATCTTCGTTTTGAGACTCTAAAGCTCATCCGAAGACGACGTCCAAGCTGCCTTGCTTCCTTCCCTCACGCGTACATACGCGAAGATCTAACCAGAGAAGGCTTGCAACTTGAGAAGGAGGTCAAGTTGTTGGCTCGAAATTTGAATCAAGAAGAGAGAAAATGGAGAGTTGTGGGTACCACACTTGTTCCAATCCGTCACGCCCAGCCCTTCCATGCCCAGTCCCCCCACCAAAACGATCATACATCCGCAACGAATTCTTCGCCTTCGCCATCGAATCCTCGGAACTCCTCTCAGCCGCAAAGATTCTCAGAGGTCAGCAGCAGAAACATCACCTCAAGACGCTAGCTATATGATGCTCCGCCCGTTTCTTCACCGTCACCGCCCGACATTCAGCTAAGCTTTGCATATTTTAACATGCGTTCTCTCTATAATAAATTAGTTCCATTTCGTCTTTATCTAGAAAAAGAACAACATGATATAGTTGCTGTCACTGAGACTTGGCTGAGTTCGCGTATAGCTGATTCAGAGATAATTGGTCCTCTTCCTTACGTAATAATCCGAGCTGATCGTAATTCTCGTGGCGGAGGAGTTGCCCTTGTATTGAGAGATCACTTAACGTTCTTGAAGCCTAGTTCTTTATGCTCTCCTTCGGAAATTGTTTATATAGACTTACTTTCTACCACTGGTTACATACGTCTGGTTGTTTGCTATCGTCCCCCGTCCTACACCAATGAAGAGACCAGACTTTTTTGTGATTCTTTATCCGATATTCTTTCTTCCACTTCCTATCCTGTAGTTGTGACTGGTGATTTCAATTGTGACACTCTCTCTCCTCCTTGTTCTTCGTCCGATCGATTGTTAGTAGACATGATTACTCTCTTTGATTTGACCCAATTCCGCCGTGAACCAACACGTCTTAATCGTTGCATTGATTGGCTACTAACTTCTCTGCCCTCGCTATTGTCTAATTGTAGAATTGTTCCCTCCTTCCCCTCTTCTGATCATTTAGGGATCGCTTGCTGCCTTTCAATTGTGACCGACTCGCTTTTAGCCGAACCAGTTCTCGACTATTCAAGAACTGACTACGATGAACTTAATAAATACTTCAATTCAGTTAACTGGGAAGCTGAATTTGATAACTTCCTCTCGATTGACGATCTGTACGGCCGTTTCCTCGCCGTTATTGAATACGCTATTTCTGAATTCGTTCCAATTCGTAGACCTCGAACCCTCACGGCCACTTATCCTCGCCATATTCAGAGAATAATTAAATATCGTAACTCTCTGTTTCACAATATTGACGATCCTAATACCCGTTCTCTTTACGAGAAAGCTAGTAAAGATCTACTGAAGCAGATAATGAAATGGACTAGGCATTGTGAGAAGAAGAAATTGTCTCGCTCTCGGGACTTGTTCCGACATATCTCATCCCTCACTCGGCCTAAACCTGTGCCTCCTCGATATCTATTGAATACTACAGGGGACATAGTATTGAAAAATAAACTTAAATGTTCTCTGCTTTCTACCGAATTCGCTTCTCATTATACTACGGATGATAACCAACGTATCGCATTGCAAACTGAAGCGGCCCCTACTATGAGCCCCTTTCCTATTTTTCTCCCCTCTTCTGTTCTTAAAAGCCTCTCGAAGCTTAAACCAACGGGTAGCAAAGGTTCAGATGGTATCCCTCAGATTGTCCTCAAGAAATGTGCTAAGTCTCTTGCACTTCCTCTTTCCCATATTTTCAACTATTGTATTATCTGTGGTCAAATACCGTCTTACTGGAAACATTCACTGGTGACCCCTATTCTGAAACCAGGCAAGGAACCTCACTTGGTGTCCTCCTATCGTCCGATTTCCATCCTTTCTCCCTGTTCTAAAACGATGGAGCGACTTGTTAGAGCTTTCATAATCAATCATCTATCCGAGCACTCTATTATACCTATCAATCAACATGGGTTTAGGCGTGGAGCGTCCACAGTAACCAATTTATTAGTATGTGAAGATGATTGAACCTCTTCGTTAGCCAAAGGTCTTTCAACGGATGTCATCTACCTTGACTTCTCTCGTGCATTTGACACCATTAGTATAAGTAAGCTTTTGTCTAAATGCACACATTATGGAATTACTGACCCACTCCTTTCTTGGCTTGAGTCTTTTTTAACTAATAGATCTTTCTCTGTGCGTATGGGTGATGTCACTTCTGATCCAATGAATGCCACATCGGGTGTGCCCCAAGGGTCTGTCCTGGGGCCACTTCTTTTTACTCTGTATATATCCGATATAAATGAGGTACTAGAGAACTTTCCTAATATTCGTTATCAAGCATACGCAGACGATCTCAAGATTTATGTTTCTTATGATAAGAACTCATACGGCGAACGAACTCGAGAGCTGCAATCAGCATTAGATTCCGTATTCGATTGGTGTTTAGTTAACCAACTATCTCTTTCTCCATCCAAGTCTCTCCATATTCACATTGGAGGTCGATCTTTATATTCCTCATACAGTATAAATAATGTTTCCATTTCATGTGTATCTCAGATACGTGACCTGGGCATACAAATAGTTTCTTCTTTGCGTAGGAAAGAGGCTGTAGCAGACCGAGTTAAAAAGGCATCCAAAGCAATGTATGCTATGCTCCGTGCGGTAACTGTTAATGATCCTGGTATACTGGTCAAGTGCTTTAAAACTTACGTAATTCCGCACTTGGACTATGCTTCGAATATATGGAATCCATACTATGGAAGAGATTGTGATGATATAGAGAAAGTTTTAAGGAAATTCACTCGCATAGTTTATCATCGATGTTTCGCAAATGAAGTTAATACGAGGTCTCTTCCTTCTTACCCCAATCGACTTGCCCGCCTTGGATTCGTTTCTCTCTCCAAGAGGAGGATATTTTCTGACTTAGTTATGGGTTTCAAGATCTTCCATGGACTGTCGATAATAGATAAAAAACGATTTTTCAAAGAGACTATTCCAACGCGAACTAATATAAATGGCTTATTAGTTCAGGGTAGCAAGAATACAGCTAGAAACAACTCTTATGGAATGCGAATATCCCGCCTTTTCAGCAAACTACCTCGAAACTTGATTAATAGTATGAACCTGAAATATTTTAAATCCCAATTAAAAAGTGGTGTTCTATCTACTCTTCTCTCGTCATGAATTCAGAACTAAATTTTTTTTTGTCGTTCAAATTGTTCTACTTATATAGTTTTGTTTGTTTGTTTGTTTGTTTGTTTGTTTTTTTCCCCGTTCAATTCGCTATATTAAAGTCAAATTGATGTATTGCTTTTTTTATCGTATTTGACAATTGTTTAGCTGATCTATTCATTCCTCATTTTCAATTGTAATCAAATTTGTGCGTTATTGCATCGAAAGATGTAGATAAAATATATAAATATATATATATGACAAATGCTTGAACTATCGCACAAAAAAAGCTAGTCCGCCGGGCGGGATCGAACCCAGACCATCTCGACTCAAACCGGGAGCGCGTGTTACCATTACACCACGGGGACACATTGCTATTCCGTGCGATAGTGTTATATGAAAGGCTCATATGCCTTGTTCTCTTAGTCACGCATGCTTATCAAGCGATTGCGTCATGAATGGAGCGTAACTCCAGAGTTCACGATTAAGACAGAAGAGAGATGGAAGATGGATGATAAATCTTCAAATTCTAAGTTACACAGTTTAAAGACAGTGATGCCTGGGTAAGATGACAAATGCTTGAACTATCGCACAAAAAAAGCTAGTCCGCCGGGCGGGATCGAACCCAGACCATCTCGACTCAAACCGGGAGCGCGTGTTACCATTACACCACGGGGACACATTGCTATTCCGTGCGATAGTGTTATATGAAAGGCTTATATGCCTTGTTCTCTTAGTCACGCATGCTTATCAAGCGATTGCGTCATGAATGGAGCGTAACTCCAGAGTTCACGATTAAGACAGAAGAGAGATGGAAGATGGATGATAAATCTTCAAATTCTAAGTTACACAGTTTAAAGACAGTGATGCCTGGGTAAGATGACAAATGCTTGAACTATCGCACAAAAAAAGCTAGTCCGCCGGGCGGGATCGAACCCAGACCATCTCGACTCAAACCGGGAGCGCGTGTTACCATTACACCACGGGGAAACATTGCTATTCCGTGCGATAGTGTTATATGAAAGGCTCATATGCCTTGTTCTCTTAGTCACGCATGCTTATCAAGCGATTGCGTCATGAATGGAGCGTAACTCCAGAGTTCACGATTAAGACAGAAGAGAGATGGAAGATGGATGATAAATCTTCAAATTCTAAGTTACACAGTTTAAAGACAGTGATGCCTGGGTAAGATGACAAATGCTTGAACTATCGCACAAAAAAAGCTAGTCCGCCGGGCGGGATCGAACCCAGACCATCTCGACTCAAACCGGGAGCGCGTGTTACCATTACACCACGGGGACACATTGCTATTCCGTGCGATAGTGTTATATGAAAGGCTCATATGCCTTGTTCTCTTAGTCACGCATGCTTATCAAGCGATTGCGTCATGAATGGAGCGTAACTCCAGAGTTCACGATTAAGACAGAAGAGAGATGGAAGATGGATGATAAATCTTCAAATTCTAAGTTACACAGTTTAAAGACAGTGATGCCTGGGTAAGATGACAAATGCTTGAACTATCGCACAAAAAAAGCTAGTCCGCCGGGCGGGATCGAACCCAGACCATCTCGACTCAAACCGGGAGCGCGTGTTACCATTACACCACGGGGACACATTGCTATTCCGTGCGATAGTGTTATATGAAAGGCTCATATGCCTTGTTCTCTTAGTCACGCATGCTTATCAAGCGATTGCGTCATGAATGGAGCGTAACTCCAGAGTTCACGATTAAGACAGAAGAGAGATGGAAGATGGATGATAAATCTTCAAATTCTAAGTTACACAGTTTAAAGACAGTGATGCCTGGGTAAGATGACAAATGCTTGAACAATCGCACAAAAAAAGCTAGTCCGCCGGGCGGGATCGAACCCAGACCATCTCGACTCAAACCGGGAGCGCGTGTTACCATTACACCACGGGGACACATTGCTATTCCGTGCGATAGTGTTATATGAAAGGCTCATATGCCTTGTTCTCTTAGTCACGCATGCTTATCAAGCGATTGCGTCATGAATGGAGCGTAACTCCAGAGTTCACGATTAAGACAGAAGAGAGATGGAAGATGGATGATAAATCTTCAAATTCTAAGTTACACAGTTTAAAGACAGTGATGCCTGGGTAAGATGACAAATGCTTGAACTATCGCACAAAAAAAGCTAGTCCGCCGGGCGGGATCGAACCCAGACCATCTCGACTCAAACCGGGAGCGCGTGTTACCATTACACCACGGGGACACATTGCTATTCCGTGCGATAGTGTTATATGAAAGGCTCATATGCCTTGTTCTCTTAGTCACGCATGCTTATCAAGCGATTGCGTCATGAATGGAGCGTAACTCCAGAGTTCACGATTAAGACAGAAGAGAGATGGAAGATATATATATATACTTTATCGCAATGGGTTGAGTTTGGGTGTAAGGGGATATTGGATCCAGGTTGAAGGTGTTGACCCGAGCGTGTCACTTTGATAACTAAAGTGAGAAAAATAAAACGAAGCACAGTCGAAGGCTGATTGCGACCATGATGATCACGAGCCTTTTTGTCTGCGCTGAACAGTACACTTGAGCAATAAACTTGTCAGATATCATTTAAGACTTTAGTGAGCGTACTGCTTGTTGACAAATTTTGAATACTTATTTTAAAACTGTTAAGATGATTGGGTTTTTTTTTTTATAAAACAGCTATATATTAAAGAGATTGTAATTCAGTTAAATCAGCTTCCTGAACAGGTGGACTGATTCAGTTTTGAGCACATCGATACTTAGATTATTCCACGCGTCACAAACTCGTACCGGTAATATATTAGAATGAGAAACAGTATTCAGACGCGGGACATTTAGTGCCCAACTATGGGACCTAGTACTGTAATGGTGAGCTCGCAGATTGAAAATAGATTTAGGACTAAGAGGCGTTCTATTCTTGATTATTTTGAAAGTCATTACAAGGTCAGCTTGTTTACGTCGCTCCTCTAAGGAAGTTAAATGTAACTGCTTTAAACGATCCTTATATTGCAAACTGATTCTTGATAAATCAAGATGGATGATAAATCTTCAAATTCTAAGTTACACAGTTTAAAGACAGTGATGCCTGGGTAAGATGACAAATGCTTGAACTATCGCACAAAAAAAGCTAGTCCGCCGGGCGGGATCGAACCCAGACCATCTCGACTCAAACCGGGAGCGCGTGTTACCATTACACCACGGGGACACATTGCTATTCCGTGCGATAGTGTTATATGAAAGGCTCATATGCCTTGTTCTCTTAGTCACGCATGCTTATCAAGCGATTGCGTCATGAATGGAGCGTAACTCCAGAGTTCACGATTAAGACAGAAGAGAGATGGAAGATGGATGATAAATCTTCAAATTCTAAGTTACACAGTTTAAAGACAGTGATGCCTGGGTAAGATGACAAATGCTTGAACTATCGCACAAAAAAAAGCTAGTCCGCCGGGCGGGATCGAACCCAGACCATCTCGACTCAAACCGGGAGCGGGTGTTACCATTACACCACGGGGACACATTGCTATTCCGTGCGATAGTGTTATATGAAAGGCTCATATGCCTTGTTCTCTTAGTCACGCATGCTTATCAAGCGATTGCGTCATGAATGGAGCGTAACTCTAGAGTTCACGATTAAGACAGAAGAGAGATGGAAGATGGATGATAAATCTTCAAATTCTAAGTTACACAGTTTAAATACAGTGATGCCTGGGTAAGATGACAAATGCTTGAACTATCGCACAAAAAAAGCTAGTCCGCCGGGCGGGATCGAACCCAGACCATCTCGACTCAAACCGGGAGCGCGTGTTACCATTACACCACGGGGACACATTGCTATTCCGTGCGATAGTGTTATATGAAAGGCTCATATGCCTTGTTCTCTTAGTCACAAAACTCCAATGACAGCGCACTTTTTTGTGCGATAGTTCAAGCATTTGTCATCTTACCCAGGCATCACTGTCTTTAAACTGTGTAACTTAGAATTAGAAGATTTATGTACATATATGTTCATATTTTCAAATCCAGAATGGAATTAGTCAGATTATTGTTTGAAGTAAATAGTTATTCAGCATTGAGGTTTAAAAAAGTTTTTTCCTTTTATAATGATCATTGAAAAGAATTAAATTTAAAAAAAAACTGTTTCCTTTATATAATGATCATTGAAAAGTGTTTGTGGTAAATTGCAATCGATCAAAAATAATAACTTCTCCCTGGCATATATAATTATGTCTAATACGGATTTCATTCGAGAGTGGAACACCCCTATATGACATTCGAGAGTGGAACACCCCTATATGACATTCGAGAGTGGAACACCCCTATATGACATTCGAGAGTGGAACACCCCTATATGAGCCAATGAATGAGAAGGTTCATTTTCAATGACAAAAGATTCTTTCTCATTGACGAAGTCGGATAGTTCTAAGATGTAGTTCATTGAGGAAATATGCAAAAATAGTTGAGATGATTGGGCTACAATGTGCTGTAATCGTTGAAATCCGGTTTTTTAAAGGGGATTTTTCGAATAAAAAAATCAAGCAACTTTGATTGTGATTCTTAAAATGACTTATTTAATATATTTATCACGTTTTGTTTTATTGTATGTACATGGTAGCCCATGTATTCGGCAACCAATCTTTCGGTGTTTATAATTCAATTTATAGTGCACGCTGAGCTCCAATTTTAACATATGTTTTTCTTACATGTTTTTTCATCACATGGTTGAATTTTCGTATCATTTGATCAATTCTCAAAAAATGGTGGCCGCTTATAGAGCACGCTCTATCATTGTGGACTTGCCCAAACTTGGTATACCAAATACGCACATCGCTTAGCATCTCAACGTCTCTCGCAAGCTTGTCTGGACAACAATCAAACGGTTTGAACAGATGGGTACACTTGCTGATTTTCCCCGAAGAGCTGGTCCTCGATTAGTGCACACCCCTAACAAGATTGAGGCCGTGTGGAAGCGAGTCGGTCGAAATGTTAGGCGTAGCATGAACAAAATGGCCTCCGAGATGAACTTATCACGCATGACTCTTCAAAGAATCGTTGAAGAGGTTTTGAGGCTCACTCCATATCAAACTAAAAAGGCTGCCATCTGAAATCTGAAGAACAAGGAGGAAAGACTCAAAAATTGCTGCGCCCTAATCCTCCGGACGCGCGACAATTCTCACCTTAGGACAGTCTTCTCGGAGGAGAAAATGTTCACTGTGGAAGAGGCCTACAACAATAAAAATGTGCGCGTGCTTGCTCGGGACTCACAGGCAGCCAATGAAGCCGGTAGAATCGTTCATAGAACTTTCCATTCTGCACAAGTCATGGTTTGGGCCGGAATGTCCGCCACCATCAAAACTTCTCTTGTTTTTGTCGAAACAGGAGTCAAAATTGACTAGGAATACTACCGCCAGCATATTTTTCAAAATGTATTGCTTTCTTGGTCTGATTCCCATTACCTTAATACATCTTTGTTCTTCCAGCAAGCTTCTGCGCCTGCTCACAAGGCTATCGGAACAGAGGGCCTGGTGCAAGGCTCATTTTCACGACTTCATCTTCAGCGCAGAATGGCTCTCCTCATCTCCCGACCTTAATCCGCTAGACTATTCCGTGTGGTCCTAGCTGGAGAGCAAAGTCAATGCTCATCTCCACTTGTAGATGGAGTCTCTAAAAAATCCATACAGAAGGAGTGGTCGAAGATCGACGACAAGTACCTTCGTCCAGTGATCGGAGCGTTCCCAAAGCGACTCTGGGCTGTCGTTCGTGCCAAATGAGATCGAATCGAATGATTTTTTGACCTAATGTTTTATTAATGTGAGCTAATAAATGTATGAATTTGAACATTCTTGGTCACTTATGTACACGTTCGTAAATACGTAGCTGAATACATGGGCTACCCTGTATATCAATTGTTCAAGATACTTGAACGAAATATTCAGGTGCTTAAAAGAGAGTTATGTAGAACTCGCTTAATGAGAATGAATTACAAATATATCTACTCCATTTGAGTCTTTCACTATCACACGGATCAGCAGTATGTCATCGGTGGATGTAATCACACCTCCGGAAAGGAATGTAGAGAGCTTCGGGGAGTAGCGTTTTTCCATGTGATAGTTAATAACAGAGTAGATGTTTTTAATCCTAGTGGCCAAACCTGTAGATAGAGAATCAAGGCAGCGTCGGAGAGTGGCGAGAATGCAGCCATCACCAAGCGACCCAACAGCAGGAGTTCGGGCAGGGAAGTGAGAGAAGCGATCACCTGCATGATAGATCCCACTGTCATCATGAGGGTAGAGATGAAGTAGGCCGCTGAAAAGTATTCGCCTAGAGCAGCCTATAATTTTTTGTGTGGAGTAAAGCTCGAAAAATAATAGCAGAGACACAAAAAAAGAATGTTTTTGAATTAGATAATTCAGTTTTTTTTTTTTCGAAAAAAAAACTCGTTAATTTTAGGTCTAGGAATCGAAGTCCTCAGGTTTCAAAAAAACTTAGGAGTAACTTTTCCTTCCGTATTGATCGCAGATCATGGGAGAACAAAGAGCACCGACGACTTGCGCCGCGTACCAGATATTGTTCATGAACCCTTTGAAGATCTCAACCTTTAAGGAACGTCATTGTATTACTCTTGTTTGCGAAAAAGTGGGAGAAAGAGGACATTTTGAGAGAAAAAGACAGAGAGAGATATAGAGAGCGAGAGAGAAAAATAGAGAGCGATAGAGAGCTAGAGAAAGAGCGAGAAATATCAATCAATGTTTGAAGAAAAAAGTTTTGAAAGAACTTTCAAAATTTTGCCTAATATCTATAAAAATTAGATAAACTCCCTTTTTGTGAATGTTTTATGATTTTTATTATCTTCTTTGATATAATACATACATTAAACTAAGTAAACATGTTGAATACATATTTATATTTATCTTGTATATGATTGTCGTATATTTTCATACTGTGTTTGAAACTTTTATTAAGGTATTTTAGAACTGATTTTATTAATGTATTTCGAACGCGTGTGTGTTCAAACTTAGATTTTTCCCCATGCAGATCACGAATGTTTATTTCTCCTGCCCGCACCTCATGTTTCTCTACTCTCCAGCCTCGCCCGCTGAAGCTGCTGTTGATAAACTCGTTAGCCAGATGGACTGCCGTGTTGAAGGAAGCATGCGTGAATGCAGCGGGGAAGTTGGTGATCATTGTTAGCAAGCAACCCAGCGAGAAAAGCCGGAGAAACAGCCAGACGGAGGTTTCTTCATGCCTCTCTTCTGGATGCATTCAATGCTTCTCAGATGAAGAGAGATCTGCAAGATTTGGACGATTCCAATCAGAAAACTACTGTCTCTTTTCACTCCGCGAGCATCGCTTCAATTCATCCCCCGTATTCACCAGTCCATCACCCAAGGTATTCACCAGTTCATCACCTGAAAAAGGTATTCACCAGTTCATCACCCCCCTCAATTCAGACTCCTGAAAAAAATTTTTGTGAGGTCTTCAAATTCCGGGACAAATTTCCACCAAACCGCCATGCATGCTTTTGTGAAGTCGAAGAACCTTGATAGACGCTACTGGAAAACAGTAAGATTTCATCAGCAATACGCTGTAGAAAAAAAACACGAGTCTATTTTATATAAGGCAATGAAAGATATTATCAAACGTTCGTTGTGTGCACCATAATAAGACCATAATAAGACCATAATAAGACCATAATAAGACCACAATAAGATCATAATAAGACCATAATAGTACCATAAGAAGACCATAATACGACCATAATAAAACCATAATAAGACCATAATAAGACCATAATAAGACCATAATAAGACCATAATAAGACCATAATAAGACCATAATAAGACCACAATAAGACCATAATAATACCATAAGAAGACCATAATACGACCATAATAAGACCATAATAAGACCATAATAAGACCATAATAAGACCATAATAAGACCATAATAAGACCATAATAATACCATAATAAGACCATAATAAAACCATAATAAGACCATAATAAGACCATAATAAGACCATAATAAGACCATAATAAGACCATAATAAGACCATAATAAGACCATGATAAAACCATAATAAGACCATAATAAGACCATAATAAGACCATAAAAGACCATAATAAGACCAGGAAAGTAATGCAACAAATGAATTGACTGAGCATTGCATTCTTCGTCAGTTAGGAGAACAATATTGTTAAGAAAACGAAAAGTTGACAAGAAAGAAAGCGAGGGAGAGAGAAAAATAGAGAAGGAGAGAAATAAAAAGACAGAGGGAGAGAAGAGGAAGAGGAACAGAAAAGGAGGGATAAAAATAGTAGATGAGAGAATCAGTAAGCAAAAGTAAAAGAGGATGAATATGATCAAATGGAAAACACGTTTTTCTTAGTTGCAAGCTTTTTCATGATCGACACCCTCTTAGCGCTTTGAATAAGCAAGTCTTGAAGCTAAAGCAGAGCGAGTTTAAATTTCGTTTACCTATTCTTTCTCAAACTTTCAGAATCAGACCGAATTAAAGTTTAAAAGTTTTTTCCTCTGGTTAATACGGTGTTTCAATATTACTTGTTTCACATGGTCAGAGAATGACAAGGAATTGGAGAACAACATTCCCAAATCTTTAACAATATCAACTGACGAAAGCACTGTGTTGTCAATATAGTATAGATTGTGAGGATTGTTTAATCCAGAACTTAGGGTGAAACATTTCGTAATAGATATGGTTAGAGCCCAATTAATGGAATAGCTATGGATATTATCAAGAGCTGCTTGAAGAAGGGTAGGAGATGCTGAAAAACTTTTACATCATCGGCATACAAAAAGCAGTGAAAAACTTCTGGAATATGTTCCACAATGTCATTGATAAATACCGAGAAAAGGAGGGGACCAAGGCAACTGCCTTGAGGAACTCCAATCCTGGAATACTCAGAAGCAGATAGACTATCATTAACTAAAACACGAAAGGACCTGTTTGAAAGAAAGGACTCAATAGGCGAAAGAAGGGAAGACTGAATGCCCATGCAATGCAGCTTGTGAAGTAGGTATCTATCGACTCTATCGAATGCCTTAGGATAGTCAATCAGACATATACGAAACGGGACTTTCTGTGAAAGTAGCGACAAGTATATGGAATGTGAGTGAATCAAGGAAGATACCGTAGAGCGTTTAACGCGGAAGCCATTCTGACAGGGATGAAGTAAATCATTTCCATTCCTTTCGAGATGATCGAGATGGTGATATACAACATTGAATATGAACTTCTCAAATACTTTAGACATCGAACATCTAAATGTAATGGGCCGGAAATTATTCATATCAGATTTCTTTCCTTTTTTATGAATCGGTTTGACGATTCCTTCTTTCCAGGAAGAAGGATATTGACCGAGAGTCATACAATTCGAAAATATGATCGAACGATGAACGAACAAAAAATCTTCACAACTCCGTATGAAAATATTTGGTAGGGAGTCAGGAGAAGTATTGACCTTGGGGCTCATCCGACAGATTACTTGATTTACTTCAAAAGCGCTAACAATCATGATTGAGAACGGAAGAAGATTCAGGACAGGATTTGAAACAGAAGAGACAGTTACTGATGCAAATAAGTTAGAGAATTCATTCACCATTTCAGAAGCAGAAGTCACAGGAGTGTGGTTGACAATGAGAGAAGATAGATCGTTGGAGGTTTTAGTTCTAGATGCGATTACCCGAAAGAACTTTCTGTAGTTCTTGGGCATTTTTAAGGAATATTCGCGAGTAAGCCAACAGAATTGAGAAGACAATTTACATGAAGAATGTGGTCTTAAGTGGTAGTACTCCCCACGAGCATTTCAAAAAAATGCAAGAAGTCTAGTACAAGAGATAAAAGTTAGTGAACAGCTTAAGCTGCTCAAGCCTTCAACTTTAATGGGTATGGTCTAATTAAATCTTTTCAGAAAAACAATGGTCGGTCCAGATCATTCAATTATACTACATGTATATGTACATAAATACACAAAAACTACTTGTAATTATTACCTTTCCAATGACAGTACTTTACATGAAAATGCACAGTAACAATAAAAAAAATCGGAAAAAATTAGTCAGCTCATGATCACAGATCAATAAGTTTTTCATTCATAACTCTCTGTAGCGGAGAAAATCCAGAGGGGACAAACTAATCGCCACAATCTGAGTTGATATCAGACAGGATTAGGGTTTGGCCGAGAATTCACCCGTGCATATGTATAAAACAATTTATCTCTCAATGTCATGTCTTGCACCTCTCCTAGGGGAATTCCCCCCCCCCAGCGAAAGAGAGAGAAAAAAGAGAGAGAGAGAGAGAGAGAGAGAGAGAGAGAGAGAGAGAGAGAGAGAGAGAGAGAGAAACAAAGCGGGAGAGAGAGGGAAAAAGAGCAACATAGGCAGGGAAACGTGACCTTGAGAGACAGAAGATGGTTAGAGCATAGCATCAACTTATCAGATACCGTATACATTGCGGTAAAAAGCAACGAGATGTGATGATGTCATCTCATATACACTTTTTCGTACTCTGCTCCAAATCAACTGTACTATTTATATACTATTCATATTGTTTATAACATTGCGCCGAAAAAAGCTGGTCCAACGGGCGGGATCGAACCCAGCCATCTCTTCTCAATCCCGGAGCAAGCGCGTTGCCATTAAACCAGGTTGACTGATCGCTATTAAAAAGGCTCAATTGAAGTTCTATCTCGTCCGGTGGACCAGCCTTTTCCCGTGCGAGGGTATAATAAATTGTCGTCTTAACAAGGCGTCACTGCCTTTCAATTGTGTGATTGAGCATTTGAAGATTGATTCGTATTGTGAGGCTTAGATATATTTTATCATACTTATGGACCAACGCGTCTTTGCTTTCGTTTCATGTGTATATGCGATGACATCATCCCATCTCGTAGCTTTTTACCACAATGTAATACTGTATCTGATAAGTTGATGCTTTGCTCTAACCATCTTCTGTCTCTCAAGGTCACGTTTCTTTCTTTTACTCTTTTTATCTCTCTTTTTATATCTCTTTTATATATTTCTTGCTTTCTCTCTCTCTCTCTCTCTCTCTCTCTCTCTCTCTCTCTCTCTCTCTCTCTAATAGAGAAAACACACTAAAAGAGAATTTTCATCACCACCCTTCTTTCGCTAGCGCATAGATCTGCCCATAGATTTTATCCGCAGTGCGGGTTATAGAGACGTACTGGTCATCGAGTTGTATTCTCTTTTTTACTGGCATTCTTCTACGACACTGGCATTCTTCTACGACACTGACATTCTTCTACGACACTGGCATTCTTCTACGACTCCTCCAGAGTGTGATTCTGATGTATTTAATTCTTGGTGTGGTCCTGCAGTGCAACAAAGTCATTCTTTGCTATATATATTATTTGGAGTACCGCGCAAAATGTTATCATATATTGAAATATTGAACATAACTTCTTTTTTTACCGAATGAAGCTCAAATTTTCAGATTTTCTCACTTGTTATTCGATTTCCAACAGTTCCAACCATAACTTGAAACAAAAATTGTATGAATTGCGTTCGCAAAACTAAAAAATAAACAAAAAAATTATGGAGAAAAAACCGCTTCTTGCATGATTTTACTTGTATTTCGATGTCCAACAGTTCGAAAAATGACTTGAAACAGAACTTGTATAAACTAAGTTCGAAAAACAACAAAAAAACTCAACGAAAAAATCATGGAGAAAAAACTGAAAAATAGAAGGTATACCAATTTTGATGTATATCCAGGAGATAATTGATAAAATTCTCCAAAAGAGGTCCGGTGCGGAACAAAAGCCCAACAAAACTTTTGTGGAAAATTGAGCTTTGAATGTTATCTTTGAAAAAAGTTATGTTCAATAATCTATATAAGATAACATTTTGAGCGGTACTGTACATATGTATATATTTTATCTACATTTTTCAATGCAAAAATAGTTTAAAGAGAATTAATTGAAAACTCCTAAAGCGTGACATGATAAACATCATGTTAACAGCAGACAATGAAATTCTCAAAAGAAAGAACATTTCCTTTTAATCAACAATGTCAATATTGAATAACTCAGCCATACTTTCTAAAAATGATGATTACTCCAGAAAACTTCTAAAGGCAGCGAAAGATGTATTCTGCAAAACTTCTCTAGGTAGTTGAGCGAACATACGTGGAACTCTAATAGTGAAAGAATGGAAACGAGCCGCGTTTTTCGTACTTTCTACAAAATGCCGCTAGGGTTCATACGCGTTGGTTTAACATGTTTAAAGATTCGGTCTCTTTCGATTAATGACAGGTTATTATAAATTTTCCAACCCATTTTTCCAATTTTCCAACCCATTTTTCCAATTTTCCAACCCGTTCAGCTTGAATTCTTTTCATGTAAAGGAGCGAAAGCTTGAGGCTAGCTAATCTATAATTGTGGGTGTACAGAAAATCCAGGTGCATAGTATTTTTCCGATAAAAACTTAACGGATTGAGCAAATCAAACAAAATGTTCATCAAAGTTTATTCAAATAGTTCGGGATATAAATGTGTTTTCAAATTTCAAAGAGCCCTCCTTTCTCCTTGACACAGGCGCGGAGTCGCTTGTGGAAGGCACCCACCGTGGTGGACAGGAAAGCGACGTCAAGATCATCCCAGGCCTTCTTTAGGGCGTGCTTCAAACTTTCCAAATTCTTGTGTGGGGAAGCACAGGCCTTGTTGCTCTCAAAGACCGGCCACACAGGGAAGTCCGGAGGATTCAAATCAGGCGAGTACGGAGGCCATTCGGCGGATATGATCATGGAGGGGAAATTGGTCTTGCACCCCTTCAGCCTTGTGGGCGGGCGCAGAGTCCTGCTGGAACGCCCATTTGCGTCCCGCGAAGTGAGCCTGGCTCCAGGGTATTTCCTTTATGAGAATGTCGTTCAGGTAGTTATTGGCATTTACTTTGACTCCCTGCTCGACGAAAACGAGCCTCCGCTCGTTTTCTTGCCATCACGCATATCCCGGCCCAAACCATGACAGAAGCGGGATGGCCCTTTCTCGAGACGTAACGGCCACTTTTATTAGCATCTTTGACCGATTTCGACCAAATCCTATCGTTCTGGTGGTTGAAGGACTGCTCAATATTGAACAATTTCTCATCGGTGAAGAGAATATCCAAACAGTCCACCGGCTTGAACCGCTTTGACAGTTCACGACATCTGCAAAGACAGGTCACCTTCATCTAGTCCGTCAATGTGTGAGTCTTCTGCAGCTTGATTTGGCGAAGTCCAATGCGGGATTTGACGATCGTCTGAACAGAATTAGCCGAGATATTCAGCTCCTTTGCGAGTTTCCTGAGACTCTGCTTGGGGTTATATCGAATCTTTTCTCGGATGCTTCTCACGTTGAAAGAAGTGGTCGCGGTCACTTGTCTGCCGCTCATGGGACGGTCATTCGTCGTACCAGTCTCACGAAAGCGATGTATTGTGTTTTGAATGGTGCTGCGGGTGAATCCAGTGGTTCTGGCGATGTGCTTTTGAGTGTGACCGGACTGGCTCAAGCGCAGAATGTAGCCTCGGTCCATATCAGGGAGCACTACCAGAAAACTAAAAGAGTTATCATTCTAATTTTTTCAGGGTATGTTAGCAACATTATGAATAAGGTACAAGCGAAAAATCACACGATTGCTACGCCGAACAAAAAAGATGCCAAGTGACAAAGTCGGGCACCTGGACTTTCTGTACACCTTGTATGATGGCAGAGAATGTGAGTAATTGGAGTCGGGAAAACAACGATAGAAGACAATGTGTGTGAAGGATTTCAGAACTCTTTCAATCAATTTCATGTCTTTGGCAAAATATGGGTTCCAAAAGCTAGATGCAAATTCTAAGTGAGGTAAGACATATGATTTAAAACATTTGACACGTATCTTCGAAACGGAGACAACATTGCTGCCGTTGCTTTGGAAACTGCTTGGCTTCGACGGAGAGACGGCACGATTTGGATTCCGAGATCCCGCACTTCTGAGGAAGGAGTCAGAGGAACATCGTTGATTTTGTAGGTTGGGTGGAGAGTGCGAGAGCCTACGTGCAGATGAGTTCTCTTAGATGAAGAAAGAGTGAGATCATTAGAATTGTAACAATCACAGCATTCAAAGCCAATTGTAGTTCATGACAGCGTTCAACGAAGTTTTCTTTTTTGTACGAAACATAAATCTTAACATCGTCAGCGTACGCTTGGTAACACACGTTCGGAAATGGTTCAAGAACGGAATTTAAACCAGCTGTGTAAAGAACAAAGAGAACGGGATCAAGAACCGATCCTTGAAGAACGCCTGATATGACTGGACGGAGAGTGGAGATCTTGTCTCCCATACGGACAGAAAAAGTAGGATTAGTGAGAAAAGATTTTAGCCAAGAGAGTAAGGGATCGGATATGCCGTAATGAGAACATTTGTAGAGAAGTTTGAATATACTGGCAGTGTCGAACGCACGTGAAAAATCTAAATAGATAACATCCACAGTGGAGCCCTCACTAAGTGCACGACTCCAATCATCTTCACAAGCTAGCAAATTGCTAAATACAGAGGCATTCTTTCTAAAACATTCTAAATGTAAAATATTCACAGGTAAAATGTAATATCGACTCAAGTGCTCAAAAATACTTGATTGAACTAATCTTTCCATCGTTTTAGAAGCAGGTGAGAGAATAGAAGTAGGTCTATACATATGAAGAGGGTGAAGATGCTGAACCTCGTTGAGTCGATGAGTCGGTTCATTGTTTCTGGTTCATCCTCTGCGCTCTCTTCTATTTTGAGCAATGTAGTTTCTTCAATAACTCCAGCTTGTGGTTGTGAAGGTCATTTGTCCAGATGTTGAGTGAGGAATCTGGGTCCATGCCACCATAAGAAGTGAGAGTGAAGTACTTCTGTAGTTATGCCTCGGCTCCCGAAATTGGCTGGATTATTCATCTCTCCAATGTGACGGAATTCAGTCAATGGGAGAAGAAAGTGGATTTTCTTGACTCGATTCTTTACGAATACCTGTTGTTCTTTTCCAGTGGTTTGTTTGATCCAGTGGAGGCAAATCGTCGAGTCTGTCCAAACATAGTTGCGTTCGATTCGAAGAAAAGAAACTTGTTTCATCGTGTGAGAAAGAAGGATAGCTCCGAGTAAGCTGGCGAGCAGCTCCATTTTCGGAATGTTGACGTTTTTGTGTATCTCGAAGCGAATTTTTTAGCTTTTTTGAACCTCTGTCTAGAACAGAGCTTAGAGAAAATCTAGAACAGAGCTTAGAGTCAAGATTGGAACTTAATTGAATGCATATCTTAAATGGATCTCAGAAAAAGTGGAAACTAGGACGGTGAACCGTACTTGCTAACCTGCGAGGTTCATTGGCACACTGCCAGGTTTACGGGCTTACTGTGCATCTCAGAGCGAAGTTTTAGCTTTTTCGAATCTCTTAAAATTCTAGAACAGAGCTTAGAGTCGATATCCGATTTCAAGTAAATACATCTCGTGCAAAGACATCAGTAAAAAGTAAAAACTGGGACGGTGAACCGAACTTGCAGGCCAGTGTGCCAGGTTAACTGACCTATTTTGTGTATCTCGAAGCGGAAGTTTAGCTTTTCGAACCTCTTCCAATATCTAGAACAGAGCTTAGAGTCAAGATTTGAACTTAATTGGGTACATATCGTGCATAGACATCAGTGAAAGGGAAAACTGGGACGGTGAAACGAACTTGCAGACCAGTTTGCCAGGTTGACTGGCTGATTTTGTGTATCTCGAAGCGGAAGTTTAGCTTTTCGAACCTCTTCAAAAATCTAGAACAGAGCTTAGAGTCAAGATTTGAACTTAATTGGGTACATATCGTGCATAGACATCAGTGAAAGGGAAAACTGGGACGGTGAACCGAACTTGCAGACCAGTTTGCCAGGTTGACTGGCTGATTTTGTGTATCTCGAAGCGAATTTTTAGCTTTCTCGAACCTCTGAAAATCTAAAACAGAGCTTAGAGTCAATATTCGTGATAACTCAAGTGATTACATCTCATCCATAGAGATCAGTAAAAGTAAAAACTGGGACGGTGAACCGAACTTGCAGGCCAGTGTGCCAGGTTAACTGGCTGATTTTGTGTATCTCGGAGCGAAATTTTAGCTTTTTGAACCTCTGAAAATCTAGAACAGAGCTTAGAGTCAAAACTCGAACTCAATTGATTACTTCTCATGCAAAGACATCGAAAAAGTAAAAACTAGGAAGGTGAACCGAACTTGCAGACCAGTTTGCCAGGTTAACTGACTGATTTTGTGTATCTCGAAGCGAAATTTTAGCTTTTCGAACCTCTTTAAAAATCTAGAACAAAGCTTAGAGTCAAGATTAAAATTTAGTTGGATACATATCGTGCATAGACATCAGAAAAAGTGGAAACTGGGACGGTGAACCGTACTTGCTAACCTGCCAGGTTTATTGGCACACTGCCAGGTTCACGGGCTAACTGTGCATCTTTGAGCGAAATTTTAGCTTTTTCAAATCTCTTTCCACTTTTGAGTTGAGTCACATTGAGCACCAAATGCGGTCCGATTTTCCGGGTTAAAACCACTACGAAACTCAAAACTGGAACTCGAGACTTTTACCATTGAATTCTCCACACTCGAAACTATTAAAAAAGATGTAGTTACCTCCAAAAATATCAAAAACCTTTAAGAACAATTGAATAATTTGACAAAAAAATCTTCAAAGAAACAAAGTTTAACTGAAATAGTGTCGTGTAAATGGTTATATCTCGGTTCAAACTGAGAATCACGAAACCAGACCCAATTTTTCAGAATCAGCGTGCCAAGAAGCACCTTACATGACAAAATCATCTCTTATGTTTCCCATGTGGCGAATTGCATTGACAAAAACCTTGAGAAACCTGTTTTTGGTAAATTTTTTTGCGAGGGATCATGTAAAGCCACACAAAGCGAGAGACTCCAGAGAAAAAATTGTGTCAGAGGAGAAATTCCTTATTAGTCTAAATAGAGGTTCTAGAAAAAAATTTTTTTTTACTAGAACAGAGCTTAGAGTCGATATCCGATTTCAAGTGAATACATCTCGTGCATAGACATCAGAAAAAGAGAAAACTGGGACGGTGAACCGTACTGGCAGACCAGTGTGCCAGGTTAACTGGCTGATTTTGTGCATCTCGGAGCGAATTTTTAGCTTTTCGAACCTCTGAAAATCTAGAACAGAGCACTGGTGACCCATGATTAAATTTAACAAATTTTAATATTTTACAATAACTGTTTCTACTAGTGAAGTTAAGCAATAAGATTTTGACTTCTTAAGGCACCCAGTTCCAGCCTACCTCCTCGCCGAGGCACATGCATTGAATCGTAAGACGCTTATGCAGATGTTCTGAAAGCGTCCTCCTCTCTCCTCCAGGTTGACTTTAACGCAGGCCATGTTCTTATTCTGGTGACGCGAGTCCACATGAACCTCACACAAGAAGAATTTTTTTAAGGAAATTAATCATTCATTCATTTATCTGAATATTCACTAAATTGTTTATAAACTTTATTGCGAATTATGATACAACCATTACAAAAATAAAGTATAGGTCACGAGTTGTTCAATAGAAACTCAGCCTTCTCGTTCTTACTGTAAGCGAGTACTTTAACACAATGTTTACTACCGAAATTAGATCTTCCGTAAAGCTCGAGCTTCATATTTTTTATGTTATTAGATTACTCCAAGGATTAAAATATTCATTGAACTAATCATGATAGTTGAGGCCCCCCCCCATTTCCATCATATCATGATAGTTCATTTAATTTCTCATTTTTTATTGATGGTTTATATCTAATGACAAAGCTTTTGATTTTAAAAAAAAACTGAAATAGAAATCATTCGAAATAATTAATTAATTTTTTTATTAATAATCGACTCTCTTTCTTTGTTTAAATCATGTGCTTCGTGTATAACTTCTGAGATTCTCATTTCCGACCACAATAGTACAAAAAACTTTATGGCGAGTTGTACAATTAAAACTTCGCGATGACCCTGTCAATCGAACAAAAATAAAAAGAACGACATTTTTTGATCTATAGGATCACTTGAAGTGTTGTTTTTCTGTTTTCTAAAACTGGGAAGAATCTAAAACCTATTTGTAGCTAGCTACCTCAGCTTTGGATGCTTTGAATGCTATTGTTTTTTTTTCTCGAAAAGTTTCAATTATGAAAACGTCTCAAAAGAATGAAAAAATATGGAATTGACTTTTTGTCTACTGCGCCCTGGAATAACTTAACATGTGAAGAGAAGAAAAGTAAATCAAAGTCTAATTAATTGCACGAATAGATTTCGTTTCGGTACTATGTGATAGTAACCAAATTAGAATAGAAATCTAAACTCTAAAAATCGAAATAAAATTTTCAAAAGGTTCAACTTGTTGTGCTTATATCCGTCCCGTGTTACCGGGCGGAAACTAACTTCTGTGATTGAAGACGTCAGTCCGTGATGGGTTTCCGAATCAGGAGTTGGAAGCTGCTCAGCCCTATTTTGTTCAGCGCAGAAGAGGCTTTCTTCTCTTTAAAAAAATTGGTTAATACTTTACACCGAAAATATCGCGAAGTGAAGCTAAACGTAATCTTCAACAAACGATCTCTCATACACTTCAAAGGCAGCGATGCCTGGCTAATACAAGACCACTGAATTTCGAATCCGATGACTTTTTTTCCAGCAAATAAAAATATTAAGAACGAAAAGCCGTGAGTCCTACCAATGAAGTATTTTTTTCCGACCAAAAGGGATGGAATCATAATTATACGTGTTCTCATTTAATATTTTTTTCCACAAAGAGACAGGTCAGTGCTTTCTACTGAGTGGGAACGGTTTCTTCGAGCGTATTTCTTTCTTTCTATCTCTCTCTTCTACTCGCTCTTTCTTTTCCTCTCTTCCCCTTTCTGTCCTAATGACATCTAAGAGCGATGGAATCCTCAAGGAAATTTATCGTGATCTGCTATGTATCTAGAAGACCTAAGTGACTTTTTTGACACTGAATTGAGCATCGGGAAATTTTTTTAGTGAAGTCAAAATCAAATTGTGTTTTTTTCTTGAGATTCAAGTATGTTAGACGATGGAAAACGAGCAACGAGTCAAAGATGAGAATAAAACTTAGAAACCCATTTGTAAGGCAAGCCTTGTTGAGGAAGAGAAAAAATGCATAGAGGACCACACTAACGAAATTAATACATGGGTAGGATTGAGCCCAGCCATTTCTAGAAGAGAGATTTATATCCACATTGTGGACTAACTTTCATCCATAGCTAGTTTAATCATGGTTAAAGATGTTCTTCGGCGAGATCGGTGAAGAAGAAAACAAGGACTTTACGGTTTGCTGCGGCTCGATTCATGCTGTCATTGCACAGATATGCTTTATGGTACATTTACAAAATTGTCATTGCACAGATATGCTTTATGGTACATTTACAAAATTGTTGCACAGATATGCTTTATGGTACATTTACAAAATTGTCATTGCACAGATATGCTTTATGGTACATTTACAAAATTGTTGCACAGATATGCTTTATGGTACATTTACAAAATTGTTGCACAGATATGCTTTATGGTACATTTACAAAATTGTTAAACAGCTTTAGGAACGAAAACAAGATTTTTTTTCTAAAGTCATTGTTTAAAAAAAGTACTTTTTTACTTTTCTTGTGTGGAGAAGAAGAAGGCGGAGCATGCGTCCTCCTCGTCGCAGAGAAAAAGACAGATTTGACCTGGATAAGCAATCACATAAACAGAGAGCTTCTCTTTCTCTGCGGCGTTTTTCTTTTTCTCATTTTTTGACGAATTTGGTCATTAAATTGACAAAAATTAATAATATGAGAAAATTTTCTTATGCGGTCTCGTTAGCGTAAGCCGTACGGCCTCGTTAGCGTAAACTTTTTTCCTAAGCCTAAGCGTTTTTAATGTCAAAATACTTTTTAATGTGAAAATAAGAGAGTCTAATTGTGCACTGTGTCTCGCAGAGAAAAAGAGAGACAGGCAAAATCAATTATCAATCACGCAGGCAGCTATGTCTCTCTGTGGCGAGCGATTCTAATAGTGATAAAGTAATATAGAGAGAGAGAGAGATAGAGAGAGAGAGAGAGGTAGAGCGATGAGAAAGGAAAATGAGAGATACTCCCTCTCCCCTCTTTGTTCATTGGTCCGTTTCTCCACGCAAGTGAAGTAAACAAGTTCCTAAAAAACCTCTAGAACTTAATTATTCTATAAAAATTAAGCAATGCTCTAAGATCTTCAAATGCTAAGTTACACAGTTTAAAGGCAGTGACGCCTGGTTAAGATGACAAATGATTGAACTATCGCACAGAAAAAAGCTAGTCCACCGGGCAGGATCGAACCCAGACCATCTCGACTCAAACCGGGAGCGCGTGTTACCATTACACCACGTAGACACATTGCTATTCCGTGCGATAGTGTTATATGAAAGGCTGATATGCCTTGCTCTTTTATGGAGCGTTAGAATTCAACTTTTCACTTTGCAAAGTGTATTTCTGCTAAGTGATTTCGTTGAACGCTCCATTGTCTCGCCACGAATTTCCTTGAAAAGAAAAATTGACTACGGTAAAAAGAAAGAATACATGCATTCTAAGACAAAGCGACAATTTTTCTGTAAAAATTACGTTCAACAGTAAAATTTATTATAAAAATAATACCGGTCCTTTTTTCTTTTCAAGGTAACTCGTGGTGAGACATTGGAGCGTTCAACGAAATCACGTAGCAGAAAATCACTTTGCAAAGTGAAAAGTTGAATTCTAACGCTCCATTAGTCACGCATGCTTATCAAGCGATTGCGTCATGAATAGAGCGTAACTCCAGAATTCACGATTAAGACAGAAGAGAGATAGAATATGGATGAAAAATCTTCAAATGCTAAGTTACACAGTTTAAAGGCAGTGACGACTGGTTAAGATGACAAATGATTGACAAATGATCAATGCTCTAATAAGCATGAGGAAAAGCTTTCATTATACACTGTGTTTCATAAGGATAGAGCCACCCCAAATTTTTATGGTTTCAGGAAATTGGTGCTTGTAAATTATAATAGACTAAATGCATTTTTCTTGCCGCATTCCAAAACTAAAAGAGTATGAGTTTGAATAAATTTAATTTTTCTATTTACAGAGAAATCTTTTCCGGAAAATTGACCAGTTCATAACGATAGAGCAACTCATAATTTTCAGTTAATAACAGTTTATTTACAACTTTTTAATGTCAAAAAGCAATCAGTAATCAATGGGTTGGCCCTTGTTAGTGATCACATCAAATATGCAGTTTTGCATGCTTTCATATAGTGTCGATATCACGTGGGACTCGATTCCGTCCCACTCCCTGATGATGGCCGTCCTGGGATCAGCAACGGTGTCGTACTGTTTGTTGTTCTTGTTAACACGTCGCAGCAGTAGTCCCCACATGTTTTCCATGGGGGTTGAGATCCGGAAAACGAGCCGGCCAAGGAAGAACGGGGATGTTTTTGCCCGCCCGCCATGCCTGGGCGGAGGCACTGGCGTGGATGGGGGCATTTTCTTGTTGGTATACAAGGCGGCGGGCGTGATTTCTTCTGAGGAATGGAAGGAGAGTGGTCTCTAGCATTACCTGATATTCTACAGAGTTCATCTTCGACGAAGGGAAGGTGATGGACAGCTTCCCTAACGAAGAAAACGCGTCCCCAACACATCCCTGATCCGCCGCCGAAGTTCATCCGGCTGAAATGACGTGGTTCTTTGCGAAGATCACACTAGTAGCAGTTGTAGCCATCGGGACCATCAAGGTTGAACTTCTCCTCATCGGAGAAGATGATCTGAGATCAATAATCAATTTTAAAAGACTATAAACTAAAGGGGTTAAAATTGGAAAAATTTATCTTCGACCAGTCGCGAGCCATGCTTTTTCTGGCAAAATCGGTGCGTGCCTTGTAATGGTTACGGGTTATAGTCTGTACCTTCATCATCTTCTGACGTATAATGTGGGGATTACGGTGTATAGAGCGAATAATTGTGCTCCTAGAGACATTTAGGTTTAGCTCAGCCTTGATATCAATGCCAGAGGCTGTTGAGTTCGAAGCTTACCTGGCAATATCTCGCTCTTCTCGTTTCGTGAGTTTACGGGGACGACCCCCAGTTATCCTAGTTCCATATTTAATGGGGTCAGCTAGGTATGACTGGATAACATGACGGGAACGTCTTAGATTAGCGGCCATCTTGCGTTGGCTGACGTTGAGTTGTCGCATGACGTCGATTTGAGCTTGTTCCTGTAGGGATACTTGTGACCTGAAGACTTTCTTAATATTTTTTTTACCTGAAGATTTTTTTCGAGCTTTTACTCAATAATTGTTTCCTACATTGGCCGGGTTTGGGCTAAGATTGTGAGTGGCTCTATCGTAATGAACTGGTCAATTTTTCGAGAAAAAAATGATTTCTCTGTGAATAGAAAATTAATTTTTTTCAAACTCCTACTCCTTTAGTTTTTGAATCCGGAAAAAAAACAATTAGTCTATTATATTTTACAAGCACCATTTTCTGAAACCACAAAATTTTGGGGTGGCTCTATGCTTATGAAACACACTATATTCTTTTTTAGAGAAGCTTCAGCCTTGGGTTTTGTTTTTGTAAACAGGGCTTTTAATATACACAAATATATTAAAGAGTTGAAGGTTTACGACTGCTGTTACATACTCTTCATTTTCACCGTCTTGTTATATACGACTGGATTACAGTTATCGGTAAGCTGTTTCATTATATACGACTGGATTACAGTTATCGGTAAGCTGTTTCATTATATACGACTGGATTACAGTTATCGGTAAGCTGTTTCATTATATACGACTGGATTACAGTTATCGGTAAGCTGTTTCATTTTTGTTCAACGGGAAAAACCGAAACACTAGCGCTTTTTTTCGAAGTCTGTTTCTATATAAGAGGAAAAAGTGATTCTTTTTCTATATAAGAGGAAAAAGATTCTATATAAGAGGAAAAAGTGCATAGAGATGAAAAAGAAGGCGTTAAAAAATGGCGGGAAAAAGAAATGAAATTATTATGCCACAATAAGAGCAGGATTAATTTCCTTTGACAATTCCTTGAGAGAGAAAAATAGTGTTTACAAAGAGACGGAGAGAAAGAGAAAAAAGGAAAAAAAGGCAAGAGAATAATAGACAGAGACCGAGAAAGAGAGAAATAAAGAGGAAGAGACAGAAATAAATCGAGAGAGATGAGGAAGGGTCTCGTTTGTATCAGGACTGGAGTTGGTTTGATTATGAAATAAATCGAGAGAGATGAGGAAGGGTCTCGTTTGTATCAGGACTGGAGTTGGTTTGATTATGAAATAAATCGAGAGAGATGAGGAAGGGTCTCGTTTGTATCAGGACTGGAGTTGGTTTGATTATGAAATAAATCGAGAGAGATGAGGAAGGGTCTCGTTTGTATCAGGACTGGAGTTGGTTTGATTATGAAATAAATCGAGAGAGATGAGGAAGGGTCTCGTTTGTATCAGGACTGGAGTTGGTTTGATTATGAAATAAATCGAGAGAGATGAGGAAGGGTCTCGTTTGTATCAGGACTGGAGTTGGTTTGATTATGAAATAAATCGAGAGAGATGAGGAAGGGTCTCGTTTGTATCAGGACTGGAGTTGGTTTGATTATGAAATAAATCGAGAGAGATGAGGAAGGGTCTCGTTTGTATCAGGACTGGAGTTGGTTTGATTATGAAATAAATCGAGAGAGATGAGGAAGGGTCTCGTTTGTATCAGGACTGGAGTTGGTTTGATTATGAAATAAATCGAGAGAGATGAGGAAGGGTCTCGTTTGTATCAGGACTGGAGTTGGTTTGATTATGAAATAAATCGAGAGAGATGAGGAAGGGTCTCGTTTGTATCAGGACTGGAGTTGGTTTGATTATGAAATAAATCGAGAGAGATGAGGAAGGGTCTCGTTTGTATCAGGACTGGAGTTGGTTTGATTATGAAATAAATCGAGAGAGATGAGGAAGGGTCTCGTTTGTATCAGGACTGGAGTTGGTTTGATTATGAAATAAATCGAGAGAGATGAGGAAGGGTCTCGTTTGTATCAGGACTGGAGTTGGTTTGATTATGAAATAAATCGAGAGAGATGAGGAAGGGTCTCATTTGTATCAGGACTGGAGTTGGTTTGATTATGAAATAAATCGAGAGAGATGAGGAAGGGTCTCGTTTGTATCAGGACTGGAGTTGGTTTGATTATGAAATAAATCGAGAGAGATGAGGAAGGGTCTCGTTTGTATCAGGACTGGAGTTGGTTTGATTATGAAATAAATCGAGAGAGATGAGGAAGGGTCTCGTTTGTATCAGGACTGGAGTTGGTTTGATTATGAAATAAATCGAGAGAGATGAGGAAGGGTCTCGTTTGTATCAGGACTGGAGTTGGTTTGATTATGAAATAAGTCGAGAGAGATGAGGAAGGGTCTCGTTTGTATCAGGACTGGAGTTGGTTTGATTATGAAATAAATCGAGAGAGATGAGGAAGGGTCTCGTTTGTATCAGGACTGGAGTTGGTTTGATTATGAAATAAATCGAGAGAGATGAGGAAGGGTCTCGTTTGTATCAGGACTGGAGTTGGTTTGATTATGAAATAAATCGAGAGAGATGAGGAAGGGTCTCGTTTGTATCAGGACTGGAGTTGGTTTGATTATGAAATAAATCGAGAGAGATGAGGAAGGGTCTCGTTTGTATCAGGACTGGAGTTGGTTTGATTATGAAATAAATCGAGAGAGATGAGGAAGGGTCTCGTTTGTATCAGGACTGGAGTTGGTTTGATTATGAAATAAATCGAGAGAGATGAGGAAGGGTCTCGTTTGTATCAGGACTGGAGTTGGTTTGATTATGAAATAAATCGAGAGAGATGAGGAAGGGTCTCGTTTGTATCAGGACTGGAGTTGGTTTGATTATGAAATAAATCGAGAGAGATGAGGAAGGGTCTCGTTTGTATCAGGACTGGAGTTGGTTTGATTATGAAATAAATCGAGAGAGATGAGGAAGGGTCTCGTTTGTATCAGGACTGGAGTTGGTTTGATTATGAAATAAATCGAGAGAGATGAGGAAGGGTCTCGTTTGTATCAGGACTGGAGTTGGTTTGATTATGAAATAAATCGAGAGAGATGAGGAAGGGTCTCGTTTGTATCAGGACTGGAGTTGGTTTGATTATGAAATAAATCGAGAGAGATGAGGAAGGGTCTCGTTTGTATCAGGACTGGAGTTGGTTTGATTATGAAATAAATCGAGAGAGATGAGGAAGGGTCTCGTTTGTATCAGGACTGGAGTTGGTTTGATTATGAAATAAATCGAGAGAGATGAGGAAGGGTCTCGTTTGTATCAGGACTGGAGTTGGTTTGATTATGAAATAAATCGAGAGAGATGAGGAAGGGTCTCGTTTGTATCAGGACTGGAGTTGGTTTGATTATGCGGAGCTAGGTGTGACGGCGGCTGCGTTCGTCTCTTTTGGAGTCGGTCCCTACGGAGTCTTCCTAGAACACTCCACCACTGCTCGCATCTATAAATACAGACTTCTTTTGCTTGCCTTTCTCATGATTGTACGTCCTTCCACAAGAAACGGCAAATTTACAAATTCATTACTTTTAGCAGTTTTCTTTAATTTTCATAAATTCACAAAAAAATTTGAACTGTTTACTATTAACTTGTCGGAGAAATATGAGCTGTCTACCCTAAAACTTTCGATTCAAATTCTTTAAAAAAATTTTTGATCGATTCTTCAATTTTTATAAATATTCAAGTTTCAAAAGCTGAAAGGAGTTTTTAGGAAATAATTCAGGTTTCCCGCTCAGATAAACGGTCGAGAAACACATTTTCCTTAATAACTCACCTCACAAGAGTGACATTTACATGTGTTTCCTTGCCTAAAAGTTTCAAGCACACAGGCGGGAGCAGTGCAAAATGGCTTCCTTGGAAAGTGGATCTTGATGGGTTTGCTCGCTCCGATCGGCTGCAACGCCTATTTCATCGGCTTCCACATAGCGCGGAATGTTGTACACTACATTGACTGTCACTATAGGTTACACTCAAACTTCTTATTCTCCTCGAAAAAACATTAACAGTACATTCAAATTCATAAAAATCATAAAGTTACTAATTCCTACAATTATCATTGTTTCACATACAAACTGTTGTACCTACGAAGATAAATAAAAAAAAATACATACTTGACAATTCAAAAAAATTTATCATTAGGTTACTTTTGTACGTACTGCTATTTGAAAACAAAAGTTTATTAATTATCAAAATTTAAATTTGAGAGGATATGACGATGTTGACCCGGAAACGATCGTGAAGTTGAAGGAAGAGAACGATAAACTTTTGCGAAATGGAACATTCCAAGTCATTCAAAGAAAAATGAAGTAACTTCTGTTGGCATAAAGCGAATCTTCAATTATGAACCCAGTAATAATGAGCTCGAGTAATCACTCATTCATTCATTCTTTATTCCATTTTTGCATGTCAGGGTAACAATACAAAGTGGATGATTGTCATGGATGTGAGTTCAATTTATAATAATGCAAAGAGTTAAAAAATCATGATGATAATCATTGAGGATACATTGTTTCATAGCCGTATACGAGAATTAGGCACTATTTTAGCTATGGGGAGAAGTAATAGAGAATTTTTGAAGGCTTGACTTGAAAATTTAGAGACTAGTTCATTCGGTATGCTATTCCAAACATCAATCATTCGCGATGTACAAGTATTGTGAACGTTAGAGAGTGAGAACCGTAGAATTATCCTTAAAGAATGAGAAATTTTATGGCAGTAGTGAGTGGGCTGAACTATAAAAAGAGAAGAAAAGTTTAAATCAAAGTGACCATAGATACACTTATGAATAAAACAGAGGTCAGTTATAGCTCTTCTATATTCTAGAGTATGGAGCGAGAGGATTTTGAGACGGGTAGAATAATCGAGTTGTGAGTAGCCAGATCTATATAATATACGGCGAGTAAAACTTCTTTGTTTTAACTTTCGAGTTTATTAATGCTACCAATATCACGAGGCGACCAAAGTTCTGCTCCATATTCGAGTAGTGGCAAAATATAAGTCTTGTAAACACGAGTATCTTTAGGCCCGTTGTTATTCTTTGGATATTTTGGATCATCTTTAGGCCCGTTGTTATTCTTGTTGTACATCGACTCTGTTAAAGAAGCTATCCCCGATTCTATCAAATTTTGCTTATTCGCCGATGATATAAAGATAATGGGACGCGCTACCTCTTGTAATTATATCCAACTAGCTTTGAATCGTATAACCGATTGGTGCCTAGAGTGGAATTTGTCCCTATCCATATCTAAGTGTAATGTACTTCATCTCGGATCATCCAATTCTCGCAGCGTCTATTACATGAACAGTCAACCTCTAGTAGTTGGTAGAGTTGCCAAAGATCTTGGTGTAATCATATGTGATCGTTTCTCTTATCGTAATCATGTTGAAGACAAATGTAAAAAAGGCTCTGCTCTTGTTAACATGGTGTTAAAAGCCTTCAAGTCACCATGTCCGCCTCTTTTAACTTCAGCTTTTAAAATTTATGTCAGACCTGTTCTTGAATACGCTAGTGAGTTATGGAATCCCTCATCCCCCGGCTTAGTAAAATCTATTGAAAAAGTTCAGCGGTCGTTTACGAGAAGAATCCTAGCAAGATCTGGCCATTCCAGACTTCCCTATTCACAAAGAATCTCCATGTTAGGCCTAGAAACTCTTGAATATCGTCGTGCTATATCTGACCTTTTATTTATTCATAAATGTGTCCACAAAAAATGTGAACTTGAAACTATGAACTTGTTTCAGTTGTCTGCAGTACAGAGATTTTCTCGCCATTCTCATGAGCTCAGGCTAAAAACACCTCATAATATTAGCAAATGTTCTATTTCTACATGTGTTTCTCGCCAGCTATCAGTATGGAATTCATTACCTTTTGAGATCGTCAGTACACCTAATACTGCTAGTTTCAAAAAACAATTATTATCTCTGCCTACTGAAAAGATATTACCTAAACCTTTCGTTCATGACTAATATAATTGTCGATTTTAAGTATATCACCCTCCCCCCCCCCTTTTTCATCTATACCGCAACCCCTAAACACCGCCACTTAGAAGAAAGTCCATGCATTTAACTTTGTTCTTGTTTGTGTTTTCATGATATCTCATGTGCTTGGAATAAAGAAATGAAATGAAATGAAATGAGTAAAAAAAGTGAGTTTATTTCTTTGACTATTTCTTTGCTTTTTCATTAACTGGGTCAGGGGTAGAAAAGCATGTCTAAAATTGACACAAACACCCGAGACGAGTGAACTCTTGCCTTCAATTGTGCAACAGCCCACGACTTAACACCATCGCAAGGGTCCGATTCATCCTCCTCGGTATCGAGCGCGTCCTCAGGTGGCGAATATAGAGATATCTTTATGCATATGTGCATTGGAAAATCGCGGATCAAATTTGGATAACATGTTTCGTCAAAGGAGGGCGATGCCGGACTGTCCTGGGCATCACCGGAGGAAACATCATCCGATACTACCCTATGATTTGTCTTATATGTTAATCAAGCAGTAAATTTGACTAGTTGCACGGGCGCGCCGTCAATTAAAGGTGACTATTGTCGTTTAATTCTCAATTCTTGTAATGGTTTGTTCACAATTAGCTCGTAAAATTTCCGTTCCATTTTATTTTTCCGGGAGCCAAGCAGTTACAGTACTAGCAAATTTTTTTAAACTTATGGTTTTGGTTTTCTTCTGAACAAGGATTCGAGAATGCGTCATTCCCTTCGGTGACGCCCTGAACGGTATCACGACATTTCGCACCATGACAACTCACACCGTAAAATCAGTTCATCATTTACTATTCGGCGGACCGATTTCTCACTTATACCCAGATCCCGGCTCATCTTTCTCATACTCCTCTTAGGATTTCGCATTATTCGGTCGCGGACTTTCTTGATGATGGAAGGAAAAGTTGCGGTGCGAGGACGTCCCGGTATTTGCCTGTAATTTCTAGTTCTGACCTCCTCCTTTCTTTTCATATCCTTCCACACAGTGCTCCGAGCCATTCCAAGCTGCTTGGCGATTTAGAATAGAAGTATCCTGTAGCGTGCAAAGGTAGAGCAGCGGCTCTGTTGAGACGCGGGTCCACCTATACTACAAAAATGAGCATTATTGAACAAAAACGAGACAATGTACAGGGTGGCACATATTACCTGTTACCACTTGATAGCTTGTTTAGCAAGAGCAATCAAGTTTATTTTTTTATATTTATTGGGTCATAATAACAAAATAAACGGGGTGAAGTTTCATTCAATTCGGCCACCTTTGGCACGAACTACATCGGGAAGCATCTTAGGAAATGTATCTAGCATTTACGAGCATTGACTTTGCTTTCAAGGTACGACCGCACCGAGAAATAATAATAATAATACTTGATCGCAAGGGTGATTTTGGAAGGGGCAGGTAGGGGGTGGAAAAGAGGAGTGATTTGTATTATATCAACAGCAAGGGGGGACACTTTTCGAAGTGAGAAAAGAAGTAAGTCGATTTGGTAAACACGGTTTGGGTGAGGATCGTTGGTGAGAATCACGGTTTGGGTGAGGATCGTTGGTGAGAATCACGATTCGGGTGAGGATCGTTGGTGAGAATCACGGTTTGAGTGAGGATCGTTGGTGAGAATCGAGAATATGAGGATCGTTTTATAGGTTACCAATAGCTGTTTTGAATGCTTTCACTGTATTAATCGAAAATACAGTCTCTAGGAGTTTGTTCCAGACCCGAACTACTCTGGTTGAGAAGTTATTAGAGAGCTTAATATGTTTGAAACTGGGTTGCGTCAGACTGAACTTTTGTGACCTAGTGGGTTATCTGTGGTCTTGAGAGGAGAACATCTTAAATGGAAGAATAAGGGGTTCTTTCGGTCAAGATTTTGAATGTCATCACGAGATCGGTCTGGTCCCTCCGTTCCTCGAGGGACTGCAATTGGAAAAAAGATCTCTCTTTGTATGTCATATAGGGCAGTCCGGCTCTTCTGCAGACTTGTTTTGTAAATTTTCGTTGAACCTTCTCTACGAGTTCTTTATAATATTTCTGCCGAGGTGACCAGATCACGGAGCAGTATTCCAGTTGAGGACGAACGTAAGCAACGAAAACCTTTTTTTTCGACTTGAAGGTTCTTAGAATGTAAGCGCACCTGGCTGTTGCTCTGTTGCACATATTTTCTATGTAGAGAAGCTCAATGAGTTATCGTATTCTACACCAAGGTCCCTTACTAGTTTATTCTGTGTGATTTGTTAACCGTTGAGCTAGAAATTACTCTTGTGATTTTCCCCTAAAATAATGACTACGGTTTTGGCAGTGGAAATAGTCAATCCCCATGAGGAGGCCCACTTGGCTACAGAGTTTATTGCGACTTGAAGTAGCTTCGCATCGTAGTCCATAGAGTAATCCATAGGATTCAGGTTTGGCGAGCACGATGGCCATTCGCCTGCGGAGATAAATCTAGGAAAATACCTCTCTCACTACTCTTTTGTCTGTTTTGCTTTGTGAGCCGGAGCTGAATCTTGCTGAAATGTCCAGAATTGATTTCTGTAGTGAGAACGGGACCAGGGTATGTAGTAGTACGTTTTCTATGGTGTGTTTCTGATAAGAATTTTTGTCGATCTTGACTCCAGGCTCGATGGATACTAAAGGAGTTTTGCCTGTTGTGGAGACACCACCACAAACCATGATTTGAGATGGATGGGAGGCTCGAAGAACGTGTCTACGTTCTTCGAGCCTCCCATCCATTTTGTTTTTGATCCGTAGATGATTTCGAGCAACTCTCTTCTGTACCGCCTTGATCAATACAGAAGTGCGAACAGATCGAGGACGTCCATTTCTCGCACGATCAGCAAGTGTTCCTAGCTCCTGGTATCGTTTAGCGGTCCTCCATACACTTTGACGTGGGATATGAAGCGTTTTCGCGATGTGGGTATTGGTTTATTTAAGCTTATGAAATCGAATGATTGATGTACTTTGTTGTTGAAAATCTGCCATTACCTACAAAGTGAACTTATTGAGCTAAAAAATTCTGTATAAGAACAAAAGTGGATCTAAGAATTAAAAAAGACCACATCTATCGGAAGGAGAACGCTGGAATGAATCGTGCAATTTTAGTAACAGGTAATATGGGCCACCCTGTATACAGAAAAAGCAGCTCTATCGCACAGTGGAGTATTGATGGTATAATGATGATGTAACCCTCCCGCGAAAAGATGCTTCCATGTTTCCGCCGCACCCTGTACACCGACCAGCCACATAATTAGAGCTTTTGAGAAAAAATATTACTAAATTCGAGTACGAGTTGTGACTGTGCGAAATGTCGTGCTGCGAAAAGTCATGAAACCTTTCTGAACTGAAGACCCTGACATTAACAATTTTCATGTTCTCTACCTTCGTTGGAAAGTTGTAATTCTATTTTTAAAAAAATCCAAACAAATGATGTATTCTCAGACTGGCGCTGCATTTTTTTTCGCAGCAGAAACTCGCTGCTCTATCAAATTCTTTCAGCCTTGAAGGATGCAAATTTTTTTCACGTTTCAGGCTAATTGTGACCTCGTTTCATCAAAAATATCCTGTGCAAGGACAGAAGATTCGAGTATCGGAACAGAAGATTCACGCCTCCGCTCTGTGTGAAAGAGAACTTCAAGTTATTTCCCGTTCTTCGGAGTATTTTCGTATTAAGATTGTTTGTCGCTCTGCCTTTGAACGGTTTTATCGAACATTTTCTCATTTTATTTATCCGGTATTAACAAAAAATATTCCATTAGCTTTAATTAGATAGAATGATCGCAAAGAATCAATGCGATCTGGGCTTTTCTTCTATTATCTCATCTGCAACCAGTGCAGAACAACTTACGCATAAAGAATAGAACTATGAAAGACCACTCCAAAAAGTTTAAACTACATGTAACAAACTGCCTTCAGCCTCACCGATTTCATATATCACAAGATCGCAATTTACTCCGTTAAAAACAGCGGCGAGCGAATTAGATAGAACAATCGCAAAATGAAAGAACAATCTGTCGGGATTCATACGATAAAATCTTTACCGTCTAGTCTCCCTTAAAATGAGCAGTCTGATCGAGCAATCAACATCTATCAATCAGTAGCTCTTTACATAAAACAAGTATAATGAATAAAATAAATGTATAATTCAGCGATTCATCTGTAGCTCACTACATCACTGGCTCATATAGTGCCTCTTCAACCTCCAAGAAAAGATTCCGATCCTCGCCCTTGACACGTCGAGCAACGCCCTGAAATGAAGATTCCGAGAATTCATCACAATGTTTGCCTGAAAACGTATGAAAATGCCAAAGTTTTTGAGTCTCCCTATAAGAAACGCACTCCTTGAGTTAAAATGACAATCCTTGACCGCCTGCCGAAGGGTTCCCGTTCTCAAGCAAACCTTAAACCAGTTCGGCCACAGTTATGATCAGGAGTTGAATGGTCATGTAAGACCCTCTGTCGACTGGTCTATGTTTTTTTTTCAAATCACAAGGAAGTGGTGTTTTTAATGAAAAAGTTTTTTTTTAATTCGCGAGTGTCTGTTTTTTTTAAAACATAACCCCCTTACCCGAGATACGAACCTGCAACAACAAAGTCAGGTTGATTTTGCAAAACTTTTTGTTTCTTCAACCGCGGGTCTCTGATTGAAAAATCTTAAGGGGGACCCTTACGTGAAAAAATTTTTTCGCCTTCGGCAGGCTTCTGTGCCTTTTTCTTGCACACTAAAAAACCCTCACAGCTTGTGATAGTCGAAAATTGGATACCTTACAGATCCACTACAATATATGTAGTTATTCTGCTAGTCTTATTGCGATTGACTTCAGTCAAAAACCTTAAACTCAATTGGCTTCTGAATAAATGTCTAAAACAAAACAATTGTTTTTTGTTCAAAGGGAACCTCAGAAAATTATACCCAAAAAAGTGCTGTTGAAGGGACCTCTGGTCGAGCAAGTGCTCTTGAAGGGACCTCTGGTCGAGCAAGTGCTCTTGAAGGGACCTCTGGTCGAGCAAGTGCTCTTGAAGGGACCTCTGGTCGAGCAAGTGCTCTTGAAGGGACCTCTGGTCGAGCAAGTGCTCTTGAAGGGACCTCTGGTCGAGCAAGTGCTCTTGAAGGGACCTCTGGTCGAGCAAGTGCTCTTGAAGGGACCTCTGGTCGAGCAAGTGCTCTTGAAGGGACCTCTGGTCGAGCAAGTGCTCTTGAAGGGACCTCTGGTCGAGCAAGTGCTCTTGAAGGGACCTCTGGTCGAGCAAGTGCTCTTGAAGGGACCTCTGGTCGAGCAAGTGCTCTTGAAGGGACCTCTGGTCGAGCAAGTGCTCTTGAAGGGACCTCTGGTCGAGCAAGTGCTCTTGAAGGGACCTCTGGTCGAGCAAGTGCTCTTGAAGGGACCTCTGGTCGAGCAAGTGCTCTTGAAGGGACCTCTGGTCGAGCAAGTGCTCTTGAAGGGACCTCTGGTCGAGCAAGTGCTCTTGAAGGGACCTCTGGTCGAGCAAGTGCTCTTGAAGGGACCTCTGGTCGAGCAAGTGCTCTTGAAGGGACCTCTGGTCGAGCAAGTGCTCTTGAAGGGACCTCTGGTCGAGCAAGTGCTCTTGAAGGGACCTCTGGTCGAGCAAGTGCTCTTGAAGGGACCTCTGGTCGAGCAAGTGCTCTTGAAGGGACCTCTGGTCGAGCAAGTGCTCTTGAAGGGACCTCTGGTCGAGCAAGTGCTCTTGAAGGGACCTCTGGTCGAGCAACAACAACATAAAGAATTCCTCAATTAGTTTGTAATCATGAATATTCCTACCTCGACTCTCCAAACTTGTTCCATCAGCCGTCTAAACCTTGAATTAGAATTCGAAAGACCATAAGGCTCATCCAGAGCTTCTCTTCTTCGCATACTTCTTCTGGAAGCCAAGTTCTTTCTCAGTTTTCTTTACGAGTAGAAACATTTAAGAAAAATTCATCATTATCATCCACACTTCCAAAACAGAAAGTCCGGGGATTAGATAATGGTACCCAATTTTTCCTCGAATGATACTTCTGAGACTCTTGGACCGTGAAAATTACCTTCCAAAAACGCGAGCAATCTAACTAGGAAGCAGACTTCTATGTTCATGTCATGCTGAAATATCACACCTAACATAAAAATAGAGTCACAGATTCCAATTTTTCTTTCATCAGTTTTGGGTCTCCCTAACTCCGATACAGTTTTTTTTTTAATCTCCGACGCTTTTTGTTCCTATTTTTCCCAACAAAAAAAAAACCAACATCTCTTCGTTTCTGAAGGATGTCTGTTCGAAGGCTTTTCGTTTTTCAGAACAATCGGGGCTTGGACTTCTGTCAGCATAATATGGAGGATCTCTTCTTTCCTGTTCTCTCCACTCAGGATTGGTGAAAACTCTTCTTTGATGGGGAGAATCGGTGTCGTCTCTTACGCTGACACTTCTAAGACCCATTCCATCACTTGAGGCTATCCCTGATAATCGCACACAAGACACCGCTCTGTGATATTTGTCTCCAACAGCTTCTTTTATATAATATTTTTTGGACGTTCCTGGTCTTTCCTTTCCGTTCATGAATCCTTCATCACATCGTTTATCCTGAATTTTTATCCCAGATTCTTGATGATGTGGTTTTCTTCCGTAATAATCCTCGAAGATGTCTTTTGAATCAGAAAATCTAGGTGAGTTCGCTCTATTCGATTCCTCTTGAAATCCTCTGTGATAACTCCGTCCATCGTCAAGTTCTTTCCGGTAATCTTCATCGACGTAACACTTTCCATAAGGTTGCTCAATAGTTCCCCTTCCACGACTCTTTCGAGAAAACCCTTCTCCATTCGTTGCATCTGGGGCTCTTGTTTCTTGTGAGCGGCCTAATCCGACAGCCCAACCCTTGGGGAAGACATCTTCCACCTATAAAAAATATTAATGTTAAGCGGAAACGCTTATTGACTTTTTTCGGTACACAAATTCGAATTTGTGATGACTCAATTGGAATTTCAAAAAGCCACTAACATAATTCAACTTCTGGCAAACCTTTTACACTCTCACCTTTCTCTAATTCCTTTTTTTTCACCTATAAAATATTTATGAACCCACTTGCATAAAGCAGTATTTCCTCACTTTATGTAGTGAAACTTTTTCTAGTTTGATCGAAAACTCTGAAAATCACTTTATCAGTGCTTTTTTTCTTACTTGAATACTTCTAATTGAAGTAATTGCTCTCTTGACTCTAAAGCGATACAATCAGAAATTCCAGAAGAGCGTACAAAGCCATTTAGTTCCTCCGTACTCTCAGGTGAAGTTCGGGGAGAAAATAAGTGAATGTGATGGTATATTCTAAAAGCAAAAATGCCCAAATAATCGACGAACGCGTCGACGAGGTAAATTCCTACCAAATTCGACGAGGTAAATTCCTACCAAATTCGACGAGGTAAATTCCTACCAAATTCGACGAGGTAAATTCCTACCAAATTCGACGAGGTAAATTCCTACCAAATTCAAAAAAATTTCTCACCAAACTCTCTTGGTTCGTTTTTTCTTCCACCCTATCGACAAAAACCTTTCAACGAACAAAAACAACCACAACAGCAATTAGTGGCTCTTACCGGCACCAGCTGACACTGGTCGTCTTCGACTTTGGTGAGTTTTAGATGAGCTGGGACATTGTCAATTGTCTGCTTTCTGTGGAGAGCAGCACAGCGAAGGTTTCTGATATAATACAAAAAGGGGTTTGTTTCCACTTTAAGTCTAAACTTATTTCACATATAACTAATAGTCATCAGTCTTTTCTTACCACACGCCAAAATCATGTACAGTACCGCTCAAGATGTTACCGTATATTGAATTATTGAACATAACTTTTTTTAACCGAATGAAGCTCAAATTTTCAGAATCTTTACTTGTATTCCGATGTCCAACAGTTCGAACCATGACCCGGAACAAAAATTGTATGAATTTTAAAAAACTTAAAAAAATTTATTTTAAAAAATTAAACAAAAAAATTAGGTTCGCAAAACAAAAAATATATACAGGGTGCGACAAAAGTCCAGGTGCCCGACTTTGTCACTCGCCAGAATCACTGGATTCGCCCGCAGGACCATTCAAAACACAATACATCGCTTTCGTGAGACTGGTACGACAAATGACCGTCCCAGGAGCAGCAGACCAGCGACCGCGACCACTTCCTTCAACGTAAGAAGCTTCCGAGACAAGATTCGACATAACCCCAAGCGGAGTCTCAGAAAAGTCGCAAAAGAGCTGAATATCTCGGATACATCTGTTCGTACGATCGTCAAATCTCGCATGGGACTTCGCCCCCATCAAGCTGCAGAAGTCTCACGCATTGACCAACCAGATGAAGGCGACTCGTCTTCGGTGATATCGTGAACTGTCAAAGCGGTTCAAGCCGGCGGACTGTTTGGATATTCTCTTCACCGATGAGAAGTTGTTCAATATTGAGCAGTCCTTCAACCACCAGAACGTTAGGATTTGGTCGAAATCCGTCAACGATGCCAATAGGAGTGGTCGCTACGTCTCGAGAAAGGGCCCTCCCGCTTCTGTCATGGTCTGGGCCGGGATTTGCACGACTGGCAAGACTCCACTCGTTTTCGTCGAGCAGGGAGTCAAAGTGAATGCCAATAAATACCTAAACGACATTCTCATAAAGTAAGTACTTCCCGGGAGCCAGACTCACTTAGCGGGACGCAAATGGACGTTCCAGCAGGACTCTGCGCCCGCCCACAAGGCTAAACTGGTGCAAGACTGATGCAAGACCAATTTTTCCTCCATGATCACCTCCGCCGAATCGCCTCCGTACTCACCTGATTTCGATCCTCTGGACTTATCTGTGTGGTCGGTCCTTGAGAGCAAGGTCTGTGCTTCCCCACACACAAGAATTTGGACAGTTTGAAGCGCGCCCTACAGAAGGCGTGGGATGATCTTGACGTCGCTTACCTGTCTATCACGGCGGGTGCCTTCTACAAGCGACTCCGCGCCTGTGTCAAGGAGAAAAGAGGGCTGTTTGAAATTTGTAAACGCAGTTATATCCCGAACTATTTGAAGAAACTTTGTCGAAAATTTAGTTCGATTCGCTCAATCCGTCAAGTTTTTATCGGAAAAATACTGTCTATCTAGCTTTTTGCCGCACCCTGTACTTGCTTTTTGCCGCACACTGTACTTGCTTTTTGCCGCACCCTGTACTTGCTTTTTGCCGCACACTGTACTTGCTTTTTGCCGCACCCTGTACTTGCTTTTTGCCGCACCCTGTACTTGCTTTTTGCCGCACCCTGTACTTGCTTTTTGCCGCACACTGTACTTGCTTTTTGCCGCACCCTGTACCATGTTCCGCGTAATCAAAGAAACCGACCTCAAGTTCTGGTAGACACTTTTCAATACCCAAACTTGGAGAGCCGTTTTCATTCCTTGTTCTCAAGAAAACCGTTACAATCTCCAACAGCCCAAAAGCTGAGTAAAGAAACCTTTTGCCAGCAAAACGGTCAACGACTCTTCTATCGAGGAAGATCTTCTGGAGAACCGGATGAACGAAAATCGAGCCTCCTCGGGCTTCCTCCAGATTCATCATGTCAATTTCCATTTCAAACTGAAATAATAACAAAATGAAACTGTTACGATATTCATGCATGGCAAGTCCTCCTTTAGGAAACGTCCTAAGACATCACGAAAATGCCTGAATAGGCAAAGGAGAAGAAAAGAAGAAAAAACACAGTTCGACATACTCGTCAAGTTTGACACAAAGGTATGCCAACTGAAGGCGGGGCTCGATCTCACTCAGGGGTTTTATGATGACCTCACCCAGGGGTTTTATGATGACTTTACCCAGATATTTTATGATGAACTCACCCAGGGGTTTTATGATGACTTTACCCAGGGGTTGTTGTTGTTGTCTTGCCCAACGGGTAGATCTTCCTTCGCGAGACACTGGAGGAAGTCGTCGAAGCTCTCGACCCTCCAGCGTTATAAGCCCACACTCTCTTTCCTCTCTCTCTCTTTTTATTTTTTTTTTATTTTTACTCTCCTTAATTTTTTTTTCTCATTTTTTTTTCTCTCTCACTTTTTTTTTTTTTTTTTTGGAGAGATTTAATTGAACAAGAAATCAACAACCGAGTGCGGCCTATTCCAAAGGTCGATAGGGCTAAGTGAAGTGGGGTTACAGCGACACGAAAAAATATGTCTCGAAGTATGCGGCTCTATCCTACACAGTGGGCAGAGGGGAGATTCATTGGCCCCTATTCGGTGGAGATAACTGTTAAGGAAACTAGAGTGGCCGCTTCGCAATTGAGACAGAGTTATCTGATTTTCTCTGGATAGTTGGGACGTGGACTTGTGTATTCTAGGAGGTTTAGTTCCCAGAACTGGGTTGGGTCGACTATTTCTAAGAAAGTCTCTGACTGTCTCCGTGTGTATTTTTCTGAGGGCCACTTTATAGTCCGTATCACCTAGTACTATGTCTATGTCTTTGGCGTGCTTTCTTATTGCCCTGGGAGGTTTTGCTTCAGTGCAGATGCGGTGAGATGGATGGTTGGGCTGAAGCCTGGCCTTGGCGGTGGATTGTTTGCTGAGCATGAGGTTGTGTTCTTTGACTGGAAGAAGTTTGCTCTCGTATGCCAGGTGCTGAGTGTCCGCAATTGCAAGGTTTCCAGTTGCGATCCGAATGGCTTTGTTTTGTGCTGCTTGCAAGGAAGTCCAATGTGATTCGGCAAGTTGGGGCGAGTAGATGGGTGCTGCGTAAGACAAGACTGCTCTAGTGGTTGCTTTGTAGGTGTTCAGCATTGTCTCGGTCCTCTGTCCCCACCTTCTTCCCGCGATTGCTCGGAGGACATTCAATCTTTTTGTTGCCCTTGTCTTTAGTCCTTCGGCGTGTTGACGGTAGGTTCCCATCTGGTCCAAGGTGACACCAAGGATCTTGGGGGCTCTACTTAGAGGGAGTGGCTCACCGTTGACCACAACTTCTGGTACTTCACGACATTCCTTTGTGTTGGTGGTGAAGAGCGTTACACTGGATTTAGCTGCCGAGATGTCCATCTTTAGTTCCCCAAGATGGCTGGTGAGGGCTGGGAGGTAGGAGTTCAGTCTGTCGGCTCCAACTCTCCAGTCAGGGTGAGAGGCCAGTACTGTCAGATCATCCGCATACCCGACCAGTTTGATCGTCTCGGGAGGCTTCGGCAGCCCATTCAAGTATATGTTGAACAAGGAAGGGCTGAGTACTCCCCCCTGAGGAACTCCTGCGTAGCAGGTTTGCTGGCGGCTGAGGCAGTTTCTGAAGTCCAAACGGATGGCTCTACCTCGTAGATAGCTGGAGAGCCATCTAACGAGGCCTCTGGGGATGGACGTTTCGGCGAGAGTGTGACAAAGGCGAGAAATGTTGACCAGATCATATGCCGAGGTGAGGTCGAGCGCAACCATCACTGTGCGATGTGGAGGGAGCCGTTGGTTGATACCGTTGGTTATGTGGCCCGTTATCTCCATCAAGGCTGTCGTGGTCGAGCGTCCTTTTCTGAAGCCATGTTGCCAGTTTTCCAACTCAACTTCTTCTGTGATGTGGGGGAGGATGATTCTCTCGAGGAGTTTGACCACAGGGGATAGAATTGAGATCGGTCTGTAGCCTTTTACCGACGTGGTCCTTCCCTGGCTTCGGAATCGTGATAACTCTGGCCGTCTTCCAGGCCGAAGGTATGATGCCGGTGCTGAGTGAGCAATTAAAGAGTATTGCAAAGCATCTTGCACACTGTTCGCCAGCCTTTTTAACCATAAGAGGACAGATTTCGTCGAGATCCATGGCCTTGGAGCTTCTCATTTTCTTCATTGCTGTCTTCACTTCGTCAACTGTGACGACTGGGACGTCGGAACGCTCAAGGTTCGAGGTCTAGCGGTGAGTTCTCCTGTTAGATCGATCAGGGGTCTTGACGGCTTGTTTGGCGAGTTGTTTGGCGAAAAGGTTGGTAGCTTCCAGGCTGGATAGAGGTGAACCCTTATGAACAATAGCGGCGTGGGAGGGTTTGTGTGCTCGACCATCAAGTGATTTGATTGTATTCCACAAACGATTTGTGGGTTCGTTGGGTCTGAGGTTGTTCACGAAATCTTCCCATGCAATGCGCTTATCGTCATTGATCTTATAGGAAATCCTTGTCATCAGTTCAGGGAGACATGGGTCTGCCGGGTTTGCTCTACGCATCTGATCTCTTTTTCGGATGAGTGCTTTGGCTTCTTCGCTCAGGCGGGGTATGAAGTCTGGGCATCTTCCTTGTGGTATATGTTTTCTTGCCGCCTCTCTGAGAGTTTCAACCAGGAAGGAATGCATGTTGTGAGGGCTTCCTTCGTACGGAAATTCGCCGAGTCTCTTGTTCACTTCTATTTCGTATTCGTGCCATTTTGCTTTTCTGAAGTTCATGTAGCATCTTCGTTTCCCAATCGTTGGGATTCTCAGTTCTATCTCGAGTAGGACTGGTAGGTGGTCAGAATTTAGCTTTCCGAGAGTTCTCCAGGAACAGTTGGTCGCAATGTCGTTTGTGACTGACGTAATGTCCGGAGAGGCTTCCTTACGTGTGTGTTGCTGAGGAGAGTTCAAGACTATGTAATTGCTCTGCTCGATAGCTTCCCAGAGTGCAGTTCCTCTGGCATCTTCGGTACCAGTACTCCAGAGCTCATTGTGGGCGTTCACGTCACCAGCCACAACGCATGTCTTTGTATGTTTGAGGAAGTGGGCAAAGTCTGTGGTATAACCCGGTGGACATGAGGAGCGTGGAGGGATATAGAGATTAGTTATTCTCAGATTACCGAGTGTAGAGGGGATCTCGATAGTCATTGTCTCTATTGTCTCATCACCGTGAGTTGAGTCTGCTAGCACATATTGGATGTCCTCTCTTTTGATCATTGCGAGGCCACCTCCTGATCTGGTTCGGTCCTGTCTTATTAGTGAGTACCCTTTAATCGATGGCGATACGGCTGTGGCATCTAGTTTGGTCTCCTGGATTAAGGCTATGTGGATATTTTCCTCGTGGAGTAAGTCCTCAAGCTCTACGATTCTGCCCCGAATTCCATTAGCATTCCAATGGATGATTTTGAGGGTATCTATCTTAGTTTGTGAGCTTCTTGGGGGAGGTCTGACACAGCTATGACATCTCCAGAATGGGTTCCAGGCACCGAAGGAGGAGAGACCAGAACATTTAAGATGTGTCCATTTCTGACACTTCTGACAGCGAACGCTATTGCTGGAAGCACTTTTGTGACATACAGTACACGGCCATCGCAAAGGACCCGGGTTGCTTTCTATTCCAGCAATTAAGAGGAGGGCGAGGATCAGAGCCGCTGGAAGGCCCTGATCCTTAATAGAAAAAACGAGATGATAGGACAGCTGGGGGGAGAGCTGTTCGATGTGTCCCTTGCGGGAGAAAAACCACTTTGGGATAGGTATAGTTTGGAGTCCTTTGCGTCCAGAACGTCCGGGACGTCTGTCGACACTCGCACCATCGTGTAGGCGACTCCGTTGGCGAGCCTTACCCAGGGGTTTTATGATTACCTCACCCAGGGGTTTTATGATGACTTTACCCAGGGGTTTTATGATGACCTCACCAAGGAGTTTTATGATGACTTTACCTAGGGGTTTTATGATGACCTCACCCAGGGGTTTTATGATGACTTTACCCAGGGGTTTTATGATGACCTCACCCAGGGGTTTTATGATGACTTTATCCAGGGGTTTTATGATGACTTTACCCATGGGTTTTTATGATGACCTCACCCAGGGGTTTCATGATGCGTCCGAACAGTAATCAGAGGCCCGCAAGAAGCGAAATTGGGTTGGAACAGAGACCCGCCCGAACCATTATCAAGTAGTTTTTTTCTGCAAGAAGTGCTTTTTCCACTACGATCTGCTCTTAGAATGAGAAAAGAGAACCGTCGAAGTTCAAAACAGAGGTCAGACAACAGACAGTAATACTTGACCACTTCAGCCCTTATTTTGCGTAGTTTTCTATAGACCCTTGTGCACCTCTACTCCATCGTCTGTCAGAGTCGTTGCCGCACTCGGATGGAGAAGCTGGACGATTCGCTCAACAAAGACACCCGCAAAATCTCGAGAATTCTTCTCCGCTCTGCAATACAGTAAACTGTAATCGTTTCATTGCGAACGTAGAGAGGCAAGAGAAGCGTTCTCTTAAACCATCTCGATCACGCTAGCTGGAGAAAAAAGTCCAAAAAGTTTTTAGTTTTTTTGCTCAAAACTTTTTCCCGTTTTTCCGACTTTTTGTTGTTGTTTTGTCAACTTTTTTCCTTTCAATTTTTTGCCTTTTTCGACTTTTTTTTTCGAGCAAGCCTGATCCTGATTGTACAGTCTGCATTGGAACACAATGAGTCCAGCAAGCCTGATCCTGATTGTACAGTATGCATTGGAACACAATGAGTCGAGCAAGCCTGATCCCGATTGTACAGTATGCATTGGAACACAATGAGTCGAGCAAGCCTGATCCCGATTGTACAGTATGCATTGGAACACAATGAGTCGAGCAAGCCTGATCCCGATTGTACAGTATGCATTGGAACACAATGAGTCGAGCAAGCCTGATCCTGATTGTACAGTATGCATTGGAACACAATGAGTCGAGCAAGCCTGATCCTGATTGTACAGTATGCATTGGAACACAATGAGTCGAGCAAGCCTGATCCCGATTGTACAGTATGCATTAGAACACAATGAGTCGAGCAAGCCTGATCCCGATTGTACAGTATGCATTGGAACACAATGAGTCGAGCAAGCCTGATCCCGATTGTACAGTATGCATTGGAACACAATGAGTCGAGCAAGCCTGATCCCGATTGTACAGTATGCATTAGAACACAATGAGTCGAGCAAGCCTGATCCCGATTGTACAGTATGTATTGGAACACAATGAGTCGAGCAAGCCTGATCCCGATTGTACAGTATGCATTGGAACACAATGAGTCGAGCAAGCCTGATCCCGATTGTACAGTATGTATTAGAACACAATGAGTCGAGCAAGCCTGATCCCGATTGTACAGTATGCATTGGAACACAATGAGTCGAGCAAGCCTGATCCCGATTGTACAGTATGCATTAGAACACAATGAGTCGAGCAAGCCTGATCCCGATTGTACAGTATGCATTAGAACACAATGAGTCGAGCAAGCCTGATCCCGATTGTACAGTATGCATTGGAACACAATGAGTCGAGCAAGCCTGATCCCGATTGTACAGTATGCATTGGAACACAATGAGTCGAGCAAGCCTGATCCCGATTGTACAGTATGCATTGGAACACAATGAGTCGAGCAAGCCTGATCCTGATTGTACAGTATGCATTGGAACACAATGAGTCGAGCAAGCCTGATCCTGATTGTACACACCCGGAAAATCTCGAGAATTCTTCTCCGCTCTGCAATACAGTAAACTGTAATCGTTTCATTGCGAACGTAGAGAGGCAAGAGAAGCGTTCTCTTAAACCATCTCGATCACGCTAGCTCGAGAAAAAAGTCCAAAAAGTTTTTAGTTTTTTTGCTCAAAACTTTTTCCCGTTTTTCCGACTTTTTGTTGTTGTTTTGTCAACTTTTTTCCTTTCAATTTTTTGCCTTTTTCTACTTTTTTTTTCGAGCAAGCCTGATCCTGATTGTACAGTATGCATTGGAACACAATGAGTCGAGCAAGCCTGATCCTGATTGTACAGTATGCATTGGAACACAATGAGTCGAGCAAGCCTGATCCCGATTGTACAGTATGCATTAGAACACAATGAGTCGAGCAAGCCTGATCCCGATTGTACAGTATGCATTGGAACACAATGAGTCGAGCAAGCCTGATCCCGATTGTACAGTATGCATTGGAACACAATGAGTCGAGCAAGCCTGATCCCGATTGTACAGTATGCATTAGAACACAATGAGTCGAGCAAGCCTGATCCCGATTGTACAGTATGTATTGGAACACAATGAGTCGAGCAAGCCTGATCCCGATTGTACAGTATGCATTGGAACACAATGAGTCGAGCAAGCCTGATCCCGATTGTACAGTATGTATTAGAACACAATGAGTCGAGCAAGCCTGATCCCGATTGTACAGTATGCATTAGAACACAATGAGTCGAGCAAGCCTGATCCCGATTGTACAGTATGCATTGGAACACAATGAGTCGAGCAAGCCTGATCCTGATTGTACAGTATGCATTGGAACACAATGAGTCGAGCAAGCCTGATCCTGATTGTACACACCCGGAAAATCTCGAGAATTCTTCTCCGCTCTGCAATACAGTAAACTGTAATCGTTTCATTGCGAACGTAGAGAGGCAAGAGAAGCGTTCTCTTAAACCATCTCGATCACGCTAGCTCGAGAAAAAAGTCCAAAAAGTTTTTAGTTTTTTTGCTCAAAACTTTTTCCCGTTTTTCCGACTTTTTGTTGTTGTTTTGTCAACTTTTTTCCTTTCAATTTTTTGCCTTTTTCTACTTTTTTTTTCGAGCAAGCCTGATCCTGATTGTACAGTATGCATTGGAACACAATGAGTCGAGCAAGCCTGATCCTGATTGTACAGTATGCATTGGAACACAATGAGTCGAGCAAGCCTGATCCCGATTGTACAGTATGCATTAGAACACAATGAGTCGAGCAAGCCTGATCCCGATTGTACAGTATGCATTAGAACACAATGAGTCGAGCAAGCCTGATCCCGATTGTACAGTATGCATTGGAACACAATGAGTCGAGCAAGCCTGATCCCGATTGTACAGTATGCATTAGAACACAATGAGTCGAGCAAGCCTGATCCCGATTGTACAGTATGTATTGGAACACAATGAGTCGAGCAAGCCTGAACCCGATTGTACAGTATGCATTGGAACACGAGTCGAGCAAGCCTGATCCCGATTGTACAGTATGCATTGGAACACAATGAGTCGAGCAAGCCTGATCCCGATTGTACAGTATGCATTGGAACACAATGAGTCGAGCAAGCCTGATCCCGATTGTACAGTATGCATTGGAACACAATGAGTCGAGCAAGCCTGATCCCGATTGTACAGTATGCATTAGAACACAATGAGTCGAGCAAGCCTGATCCCGATTGTACAGTATGCATTGGAACACAATGAGTCGAGCAAGCCTGATCCCGATTGTACAGTATGCATTGGAACACAATGAGTCGAGCAAGCCTGATCCTGATTGTACAGTATGCATTGGAACACAATGAGTCGAGCAAGCCTGATCCCGATTGTACAGTATGCATTGGAACACAATGAGTCGAGCAAGCCTGATCCCGATTGTACAGTATACATTGGAACACAATTAGTCGAGCAAGCCTGATCCCGATTGTACAGTATACATTGGAACACAATGAGTCGAGCAAGCCTGATCCCGATTGTACAGTATGCATTGGAACACAATGAGTCGAGCAAGCCTGATCCCGATTGTACAGTATACATTGGAACACAATGAGTCGAGCAAGCCTGATCCTGATTGTACAGTATGCATTAGAACACAATGAGTCGAGCAAGCCTGATCCCGATTGTACAGTATGCATTGGAACACAATGAGTCGAGCAAGCCTGATCCCGATTGTACAGTATGCATTGGAACACAATGAGTCGAGCAAGCCTGATCCCGATTGTACAGTATGCATTAGAACACAATGAGTCGAGCAAGCCTGATCCCGATTGTACAGTATGTATTGGAACACAATGAGTCGAGCAAGCCTGATCCCGATTGTACAGTATGCATTGGAACACAATGAGTCGAGCAAGCCTGATCCCGATTGTACAGTATGTATTAGAACACAATGAGTCGAGCAAGCCTGATCCCGATTGTACAGTATGCATTAGAACACAATGAGTCGAGCAAGCCTGATCCCGATTGTACAGTATGCATTGGAACACAATGAGTCGAGCAAGCCTGATCCTGATTGTACAGTATGCATTGGAACACAATGAGTCGAGCAAGCCTGATCCTGATTGTACACACCCGGAAAATCTCGAGAATTCTTCTCCGCTCTGCAATACAGTAAACTGTAATCGTTTCATTGCGAACGTAGAGAGGCAAGAGAAGCGTTCTCTTAAACCATCTCGATCACGCTAGCTCGAGAAAAAAGTCCAAAAAGTTTTTAGTTTTTTTGCTCAAAACTTTTTCCCGTTTTTCCGACTTTTTGTTGTTGTTTTGTCAACTTTTTTCCTTTCAATTTTTTGCCTTTTTCTACTTTTTTTTTCGAGCAAGCCTGATCCTGATTGTACAGTATGCATTGGAACACAATGAGTCGAGCAAGCCTGATCCTGATTGTACAGTATGCATTGGAACACAATGAGTCGAGCAAGCCTGATCCCGATTGTACAGTATGCATTAGAACACAATGAGTCGAGCAAGCCTGATCCCGATTGTACAGTATGCATTAGAACACAATGAGTCGAGCAAGCCTGATCCCGATTGTACAGTATGCATTGGAACACAATGAGTCGAGCAAGCCTGATCCTGATTGTACAGTATGCATTAGAACACAATGAGTCGAGCAAGCCTGATCCCGATTGTACAGTATGCATTGGAACACAATGAGTCGAGCAAGCCTGATCCCGATTGTACAGTATGCATTGGAACACAATGAGTCGAGCAAGCCTGATCCCGATTGTACAGTATGCATTAGAACACAATGAGTCGAGCAAGCCTGATCCCGATTGTACAGTATGTATTGGAACACAATGAGTCGAGCAAGCCTGATCCCGATTGTACAGTATGCATTGGAACACAATGAGTCGAGCAAGCCTGATCCCGATTGTACAGTATGTATTAGAACACAATGAGTCGAGCAAGCCTGATCCCGATTGTACAGTATGCATTAGAACACAATGAGTCGAGCAAGCCTGATCCCGATTGTACAGTATGCATTGGAACACAATGAGTCGAGCAAGCCTGATCCTGATTGTACAGTATGCATTGGAACACAATGAGTCGAGCAAGCCTGATCCTGATTGTACACACCCGGAAAATCTCGAGAATTCTTCTCCGCTCTGCAATACAGTAAACTGTAATCGTTTCATTGCGAACGTAGAGAGGCAAGAGAAGCGTTCTCTTAAACCATCTCGATCACGCTAGCTCGAGAAAAAAGTCCAAAAAGTTTTTAGTTTTTTTGCTCAAAACTTTTTCCCGTTTTTCCGACTTTTTGTTGTTGTTTTGTCAACTTTTTTCCTTTCAATTTTTTGCCTTTTTCTACTTTTTTTTTCGAGCAAGCCTGATCCTGATTGTACAGTATGCATTGGAACACAATGAGTCGAGCAAGCCTGATCCTGATTGTACAGTATGCATTGGAACACAATGAGTCGAGCAAGCCTGATCCCGATTGTACAGTATGCATTAGAACACAATGAGTCGAGCAAGCCTGATCCCGATTGTACAGTATGCATTAGAACACAATGAGTCGAGCAAGCCTGATCCCGATTGTACAGTATGCATTGGAACACAATGAGTCGAGCAAGCCTGATCCCGATTGTACAGTATGCATTAGAACACAATGAGTCGAGCAAGCCTGATCCCGATTGTACAGTATGTATTGGAACACAATGAGTCGAGCAAGCCTGAACCCGATTGTACAGTATGCATTGGAACACGAGTCGAGCAAGCCTGATCCCGATTGTACAGTATGCATTGGAACACAATGAGTCGAGCAAGCCTGATCCCGATTGTACAGTATGCATTGGAACACAATGAGTCGAGCAAGCCTGATCCCGATTGTACAGTATGCATTGGAACACAATGAGTCGAGCAAGCCTGATCCCGATTGTACAGTATGCATTAGAACACAATGAGTCGAGCAAGCCTGATCCCGATTGTACAGTATGCATTGGAACACAATGAGTCGAGCAAGCCTGATCCCGATTGTACAGTATGCATTGGAACACAATGAGTCGAGCAAGCCTGATCCTGATTGTACAGTATGCATTGGAACACAATGAGTCGAGCAAGCCTGATCCCGATTGTACAGTATGCATTGGAACACAATGAGTCGAGCAAGCCTGATCCCGATTGTACAGTATACATTGGAACACAATTAGTCGAGCAAGCCTGATCCCGATTGTACAGTATACATTGGAACACAATGAGTCGAGCAAGCCTGATCCCGATTGTACAGTATGCATTGGAACACAATGAGTCGAGCAAGCCTGATCCCGATTGTACAGTATACATTGGAACACAATGAGTCGAGCAAGCCTGATCCTGATTGTACAGTATGCATTGGAACACAATGAGTCGAGCAAGCCTGATCCCGATTGTACAGTATGCATTGGAACACAATGAGTCGAGCCAGCCTGATCCCGATTGTACAGTATGCATTGGAACACAATGAGTCGAGCAAGCCTGATCCCGATTGTACAGTATGCATTGGAACACAATGATTCGAGCCAGCCTGATCCCGATTGTACAGTATGCATTGGAACACAATGAGTCGAGCCAGCCTGATCCCGATTGTACAGTATGCATTGGAACACAATGAGTCGAGCAAGCCTGATCCCGATTGTACAGTATGCATTGGAACACAGTGAGTCGAGCCAGCCTGATCCCGATTGTACAGTATGCATTGGAACACAATGAGTCGAGCAAGCCTGATCCCGATTGTACAGTATGCATTGGAACACAATGAGTCGAGCAAGCCTGATCCCGATTGTACAGTATGCATTGGAACACAATGAGTCGAGCAAGCCTGATCCCTATTTTACAGTATGCATTGGAACACAATGAGTCGAGCAAGCCTGATCCCGATTGTACAGTATGCATTGGAACACAATATGTCGAGCAAGCCTGATCCCGATTGTACAGTATGCATTGGAACACAATGAGTCGAGCAAGCCTGATCCCGATTGTACAGTATGCATTGGAACACAATGAGTCGAGCCAGCCTGATCCCGATTGTACAGTATGCATTGGAACACAATGAGTCGAGCAAGCCTGATCCCGATTGTACAGTATGCATTGGAACACAATGAGTCGAGCAAGCCTGATCCCGATTGTACAGTATGCATTGGAACACAATGAGTCGAGCCAGCCTGATCCCGATTATACAGTATGCATTGGAACACAATGAGTCGAGCAAGCCTGATCCCGATTGTACAGTATGCATTGGAACACAATGAGTCGAGCAAGCCTGATCCCGATTGTACAGTATGCATTGGAACACACTGAGTCGAGCAAGCCTGATCCCGATTGTACAGTATGCATTGGAACACAATGAGTCGAGCAAGCCTGATCCCGATTGTACAGTATGCATTGGAACACAATGAGTCGAGCAAGCCTGATCCCGATTGTACAGTATGCATTGGAACACAATGAGTCGAGCAAGCCTGATCCCGATTGTACAGTATGCATTGGAACACAATGAGTCGAGCAAGCCTGATCCCGATTGTACAGTATGCATTGGAACACAATGAGTCGAGCAAGCCTGATCCCGATTGTACAGTATGCATTGGAACACAATGAGTCGAGCCAGTCAGATCCCGATTGTACAGTATGCATTGGAACACAATGAGTCGAGCAAGCCTGATCCCGATTGTACAGTATGCATTGGAACACAATGAGTCGAGCAAGCCTGATCCCGATTGTACAGTATGCATTGGAACACAATGAGTCGAGCAAGCCTGATCCCGATTGTACAGTATGCATTGGAACACAATGAGTCGAGCAAGCCTGATCCCGATTGTACAGTATGCATTGGAACACAATGAGTCGAGCCAGCCTGATCCCGATTGTACAGTATGCATTGGAACACAATGAGTCGAGTCAGCCTGATCCCGATTGTACAGTATGCATTGGAACACAATGAGTCGAGCAAGCCTGATCCCGATTGTACAGTATGCATTGGAACACAATGAGTCGAGCAAGCCTGATCCCGATTGTACAGTATGCATTGGAACACAATGAGTCGAGCAAGCCTGATCCCGATTGTACAGTATGCATTAGAACACAATGAGTCGAGCAAGCCTGATCCCGATTGTACAGTATGTATTGGAACACAATGAGTCGAGCAAGCCTGATCCCGATTGTACAGTATGCATTGGAACACAATGAGTCGAGCAAGCCTGATCCCGATTGTACAGTATGTATTAGAACACAATGAGTCGAGCAAGCCTGATCCCGATTGTACAGTATGCATTGGAACACAATGAGTCGAGCAAGCCTGATCCCGATTGTACAGTATGCATTAGAACACAATGAGTCGAGCAAGCCTGATCCCGATTGTACAGTATGCATTGGAACACAATGAGTCGAGCAAGCCTGATCCCGATTGTACAGTATGCATTGGAACACAATGAGTCGAGCAAGCCTGATCCCGATTGTACAGTATGCATTGGAACACAATGAGTCGAGCAAGCCTGATCCCGATTGTACAGTATGCATTAGAACACAATGAGTCGAGCAAGCCTGATCCCGATTGTACAGTATGTATTGGAACACAATGAGTCGAGCAAGCCTGATCCCGATTGTACAGTATGCATTGGAACACAATGAGTCGAGCAAGCCTGATCCCGATTGTACAGTATGCATTGGAACACAATGAGTCGAGCAAGCCTGATCCCGATTGTACAGTATGCATTAGAACACAATGAGTCGAGCAAGCCTGATCCCGATTGTACAGTATGCATTGGAACACAATGAGTCGAGCAAGCCTGATCCTGATTGTACAGTATGCATTGGAACACAATGAGTCGAGCAAGCCTGATCCTGATTGTACAGTATGCATTGGAACACAATGAGTCGAGCAAGCCTGATCCCGATTGTACAGTATGTATTGGAACACAATGAGTCGAGCAAGCCTGATCCCGATTGTACAGTATGCATTGGAACACAATGAGTCGAGCAAGCCTGATCCCGATTGTACAGTATGCATTAGAACACAATGAGTCGAGCAAGCCTGATCCCGATTGTACAGTATGCATTGGAACACAATGAGTCGAGCAAGCCTGATCCCGATTGTACAGTATGCATTGGAACACAATGAGTCGAGCAAGCCTGATCCCGATTGTACAGTATGCATTGGAACACAATGAGTCGAGCAAGCCTGATCCTGATTGTACAGTATGCATTGGAACACAATGAGTCGAGCAAGCCTGATCCTGATTGTACACACCCGGAAAATCTCGAGAATTCTTCTCCGCTCTGCAATACAGTAAACTGTAATCGTTTCATTGCGAACGTAGAGAGGCAAGAGAAGCGTTCTCTTAAACCATCTCGATCACGCTAGCTCGAGAAAAAAGTCCAAAAAGTTTTTAGTTTTTTTGCTCAAAACTTTTTCCCGTTTTTCCGACTTTTTGTTGTTGTTTTGTCAACTTTTTTCCTCTCAATTTTTTGCCTTTTTCTACTTTTTTTTTCGAGCAAGCCTGATCCTGATTGTACAGTATGCATTGGAACACAATGAGTCGAGCAAGCCTGATCCTGATTGTACAGTATGCATTGGAACACAATGAGTCGAGCAAGCCTGATCCCGATTGTACAGTATGCATTAGAACACAATGAGTCGAGCAAGCCTGATCCCGATTGTACAGTATGCATTAGAACACAATGAGTCGAGCAAGCCTGATCCCGATTGTACAGTATGCATTGGAACACAATGAGTCGAGCAAGCCTGATCCCGATTGTACAGTATGCATTAGAACACAATGAGTCGAGCAAGCCTGATCCCGATTGTACAGTATGTATTGGAACACAATGAGTCGAGCAAGCCTGAACCCGATTGTACAGTATGCATTGGAACACAATGAGTCGAGCAAGCCTGATCCCGATTGTACAGTATGCATTGGAACACAATGAGTCGAGCAAGCCTGATCCCGATTGTACAGTATGCATTAGAACACAATGAGTCGAGCAAGCCTGATCCCGATTGTACAGTATGCATTGGAACACAATGAGTCGAGCAAGCCTGATCCCGATTGTACAGTATGCATTGGAACACAATGAGTCGAGCAAGCCTGATCCCGATTGTACAGTATGCATTAGAACACAATGAGTCGAGCAAGCCTGATCCCGATTGTACAGTATGCATTAGAACACAATGAGTCGAGCAAGCCTGATCCCGATTGTACAGTATGCATTGGAACACAATGAGTCGAGCAAGCCTGATCCTGATTGTACAGTATGCATTGGAACACAATGAGTCGAGCAAGCCTGATCCCGATTGTACAGTATGCATTGGAACACAATGAGTCGAGCAAGCCTGATCCCGATTGTACAGTATACATTGGAACACAATTAGTCGAGCAAGCCTGATCCCGATTGTACAGTATACATTGGAACACAATGAGTCGAGCAAGCCTGATCCCGATTGTACAGTATGCATTGAAACACAATGAGTCGAGCAAGCCTGATCCCGATTGTACAGTATACATTGGAACACAATGAGTCGAGCAAGCCTGATCCTGATTGTACAGTATGCATTGGAACACAATGAGTCGAGCAAGCCTGATCCCGATTGTACAGTATGCATTGGAACACAATGAGTCGAGCCAGCCTGATCCCGATTGTACAGTATGCATTGGAACACAATGAGTCGAGCAAGCCTGATCCCGATTGTACAGTATGCATTGGAACACAATGATTCGAGCCAGCCTGATCCCGATTGTACAGTATGCATTGGAACACAATGAGTCGAGCCAGCCTGATCCCGATTGTACAGTATGCATTGGAACACAATGAGTCGAGCAAGCCTGATCCCGATTGTACAGTATGCATTGGAACACAGTGAGTCGAGCCAGCCTGATCCCGATTGTACAGTATGCATTGGAACACAATGAGTCGAGCAAGCCTGATCCCGATTGTACAGTATGCATTGGAACACAATGAGTCGAGCAAGCCTGATCCCGATTGTACAGTATGCATTGGAACACAATGAGTCGAGCAAGCCTGATCCCTATTGTACAGTATGCATTGGAACACAATGAGTCGAGCAAGCCTGATCCCGATTGTACAGTATGCATTGGAACACAATGAGTCGAGCAAGCCTGATCCCGATTGTACAGTATGCATTGGAACACAATGAGTCGAGCAAGCCTGATCCCGATTGTACAGTATGCATTGGAACACAATGAGTCGAGCAAGCCTGATCCTGATTGTACAGTATGCATTGGAACACAATGAGTCGAGCAAGCCTGATCCTGATTGTACACACCCGGAAAATCTCGAGAATTCTTCTCCGCTCTGCAATACAGTAAACTGTAATCGTTTCATTGCGAACGTAGAGAGGCAAGAGAAGCGTTCTCTTAAACCATCTCGATCACGCTAGCTCGAGAAAAAAGTCCAAAAAGTTTTTAGTTTTTTTGCTCAAAACTTTTTCCCGTTTTTCCGACTTTTTGTTGTTGTTTTGTCAACTTTTTTCCTTTCAATTTTTTGCCTTTTTCTACTTTTTTTTTCGAGCAAGCCTGATCCTGATTGTACAGTATGCATTGGAACACAATGAGTCGAGCAAGCCTGATCCTGATTGTACAGTATGCATTGGAACACAATGAGTCGAGCAAGCCTGATCCCGATTGTACAGTATGCATTAGAACACAATGAGTCGAGCAAGCCTGATCCCGATTGTACAGTATGCATTAGAACACAATGAGTCGAGCAAGCCTGATCCCGATTGTACAGTATGCATTGGAACACAATGAGTCGAGCAAGCCTGATCCCGATTGTACAGTATGCATTAGAACACAATGAGTCGAGCAAGCCTGATCCCGATTGTACAGTATGTATTGGAACACAATGAGTCGAGCAAGCCTGAACCCGATTGTACAGTATGCATTGGAACACAATGAGTCGAGCAAGCCTGATCCCGATTGTACAGTATGCATTGGAACACAATGAGTCGAGCAAGCCTGATCCCGATTGTACAGTATGCATTGGAACACAATGAGTCGAGCAAGCCTGATCCCGATTGTACAGTATGCATTGGAACACAATGAGTCGAGCAAGCCTGATCCCGATTGTACAGTATGCATTAGAACACAATGAGTCGAGCAAGCCTGATCCCGATTGTACAGTATGCATTGGAACACAATGAGTCGAGCAAGCCTGATCCCGATTGTACAGTATGCATTGGAACACAATGAGTCGAGCAAGCCTGATCCTGATTGTACAGTATGCATTGGAACACAATGAGTCGAGCAAGCCTGATCCCGATTGTACAGTATGCATTGGAACACAATGAGTCGAGCAAGCCTGATCCCGATTGTACAGTATACATTGGAACACAATTAGTCGAGCAAGCCTGATCCCGATTGTACAGTATACATTGGAACACAATGAGTCGAGCAAGCCTGATCCCGATTGTACAGTATGCATTGGAACACAATGAGTCGAGCAAGCCTGATCCCGATTGTACAGTATACATTGGAACACAATGAGTCGAGCAAGCCTGATCCTGATTGTACAGTATGCATTGGAACACAATGAGTCGAGCAAGCCTGATCCCGATTGTACAGTATGCATTGGAACACAATGAGTCGAGCCAGCCTGATCCCGATTGTACAGTATGCATTGGAACACAATGAGTCGAGCAAGCCTGATCCCGATTGTACAGTATGCATTGGAACACAATGATTCGAGCCAGCCTGATCCCGATTGTACAGTATGCATTGGAACACAATGAGTCGAGCCAGCCTGATCCCGATTGTACAGTATGCATTGGAACACAATGAGTCGAGCAAGCCTGATCCCGATTGTACAGTATGCATTGGAACACAGTGAGTCGAGCCAGCCTGATCCCGATTGTACAGTATGCATTGGAACACAATGAGTCGAGCAAGCCTGATCCCGATTGTACAGTATGCATTGGAACACAATGAGTCGAGCAAGCCTGATCCCGATTGTACAGTATGCATTGGAACACAATGAGTCGAGCAAGCCTGATCCCTATTGTACAGTATGCATTGGAACACAATGAGTCGAGCAAGCCTGATCCCGATTGTACAGTATGCATTGGAACACAATATGTCGAGCAAGCCTGATCCCGATTGTACAGTATGCATTGGAACACAATGAGTCGAGCAAGCCTGATCCCGATTGTACAGTATGCATTGGAACACAATGAGTCGAGCCAGCCTGATCCCGATTGTACAGTATGCATTGGAACACAATGAGTCGAGCAAGCCTGATCCCGATTGTACAGTATGCATTGGAACACAATGAGTCGAGCAAGCCTGATCCCGATTGTACAGTATGCATTGGAACACAATGAGTCGAGCCAGCCTGATCCCGATTGTACAGTATGCATTGGAACACAATGAGTCGAGCAAGCCTGATCCCGATTGTACAGTATGCATTGGAACACAATGAGTCGAGCAAGCCTGATCCCGATTGTACAGTATGCATTGGAACACACTGAGTCGAGCAAGCCTGATCCCGATTGTACAGTATGCATTGGAACACAATGAGTCGAGCAAGCCTGATCCCGATTGTACAGTATGCATTGGAACACAATGAGTCGAGCAAGCCTGATCCCGATTGTACAGTATGCATTGGAACACAATGAGTCGAGCAAGCCTGATCCCGATTGTACAGTATGCATTGGAACACAATGAGTCGAGCAAGCCTGATCCCGATTGTACAGTATGCATTGGAACACAATGAGTCGAGCAAGCCTGATCCCGATTGTACAGTATGCATTGGAACACAATGAGTCGAGCCAGTCAGATCCCGATTGTACAGTATGCATTGGAACACAATGAGTCGAGCAAGCCTGATCCCGATTGTACAGTATGCATTGGAACACAATGAGTCGAGCAAGCCTGATCCCGATTGTACAGTATGCATTGGAACACAATGAGTCGAGCAAGCCTGATCCCGATTGTACAGTATGCATTGGAACACAATGAGTCGAGCAAGCCTGATCCCGATTGTACAGTATGCATTGGAACACAATGAGTCGAGCCAGCCTGATCCCGATTGTACAGTATGCATTGGAACACAATGAGTCGAGTCAGCCTGATCCCGATTGTACAGTATGCATTGGAACACAATGAGTCGAGCAAGCCTGATCCCGATTGTACAGTATGCATTGGAACACAATGAGTCGAGCAAGCCTGATCCCGATTGTACAGTATGCATTGGAACACAATGAGTCGAGCAAGCCTGATCCCGATTGTACAGTATGCATTAGAACACAATGAGTCGAGCAAGCCTGATCCCGATTGTACAGTATGTATTGGAACACAATGAGTCGAGCAAGCCTGATCCCGATTGTACAGTATGCATTGGAACACAATGAGTCGAGCAAGCCTGATCCCGATTGTACAGTATGTATTAGAACACAATGAGTCGAGCAAGCCTGATCCCGATTGTACAGTATGCATTGGAACACAATGAGTCGAGCAAGCCTGATCCCGATTGTACAGTATGCATTAGAACACAATGAGTCGAGCAAGCCTGATCCCGATTGTACAGTATGCATTGGAACACAATGAGTCGAGCAAGCCTGATCCCGATTGTACAGTATGCATTGGAACACAATGAGTCGAGCAAGCCTGATCCCGATTGTACAGTATGCATTAGAACACAATGAGTCGAGCAAGCCTGATCCCGATTGTACAGTATGTATTGGAACACAATGAGCCGAGCAAGCCTGATCCCGATTGTACAGTATGCATTGGAACACAATGAGTCGAGCAAGCCTGATCCCGATTGTACAGTATGCATTGGAACACAATGAGTCGAGCAAGCCTGATCCCGATTGTACAGTATGCATTAGAACACAATGAGTCGAGCAAGCCTGATCCCGATTGTACAGTATGCATTGCAACACAATGAGTCGAGCAAGCCTGATCCTGATTGTACAGTATGCATTGGAACACAATGAGTCGAGCAAGCCTGATCCTGATTGTACAGTATGCATTGGAACACAATGAGTCGAGCAAGCCTGATCCCGATTGTACAGTATGTATTGGAACACAATGAGTCGAGCAAGCCTGATCCCGATTGTACAGTATGCATTGGAACACAATGAGTCGAGCAAGCCTGATCCCGATTGTACAGTATGCATTAGAACACAATGAGTCGAGCAAGCCTGATCCCGATTGTACAGTATGCATTGGAACACAATGAGTCGAGCAAGCCTGATCCCGATTGTACAGTATGCATTGGAACACAATGAGTCGAGCAAGCCTGATCCCGATTGTACAGTATGCATTGGAACACAATGAGTCGAGCAAGCCTGATCCTGATTGTACAGTATGCATTGGAACACAATGAGTCGAGCAAGCCTGATCCTGATTGTACACACCCGGAAAATCTCGAGAATTCTTCTCCGCTCTGCAATACAGTAAACTGTAATCGTTTCATTGCGAACGTAGAGAGGCAAGAGAAGCGTTCTCTTAAACCATCTCGATCACGCTAGCTCGAGAAAAAAGTCCAAAAAGTTTTTAGTTTTTTTGCTCAAAACTTTTTCCCGTTTTTCCGACTTTTTGTTGTTGTTTTGTCAACTTTTTTCCTCTCAATTTTTTGCCTTTTTCTACTTTTTTTTTCGAGCAAGCCTGATCCTGATTGTACAGTATGCATTGGAACACAATGAGTCGAGCAAGCCTGATCCTGATTGTACAGTATGCATTGGAACACAATGAGTCGAGCAAGCCTGATCCCGATTGTACAGTATGCATTAGAACACAATGAGTCGAGCAAGCCTGATCCCGATTGTACAGTATGCATTAGAACACAATGAGTCGAGCAAGCCTGATCCCGATTGTACAGTATGCATTGGAACACAATGAGTCGAGCAAGCCTGATCCCGATTGTACAGTATGCATTAGAACACAATGAGTCGAGCAAGCCTGATCCCGATTGTACAGTATGTATTGGAACACAATGAGTCGAGCAAGCCTGAACCCGATTGTACAGTATGCATTGGAACACAATGAGTCGAGCAAGCCTGATCCCGATTGTACAGTATGCATTGGAACACAATGAGTCGAGCAAGCCTGATCCCGATTGTACAGTATGCATTAGAACACAATGAGTCGAGCAAGCCTGATCCCGATTGTACAGTATGCATTGGAACACAATGAGTCGAGCAAGCCTGATCCCGATTGTACAGTATGCATTGGAACACAATGAGTCGAGCAAGCCTGATCCCGATTGTACAGTATGCATTAGAACACAATGAGTCGAGCAAGCCTGATCCCGATTGTACAGTATGCATTGGAACACAATGAGTCGAGCAAGCCTGATCCCGATTGTACAGTATGCATTGGAACACAATGAGTCGAGCAAGCCTGATCCTGATTGTACAGTATGCATTGGAACACAATGAGTCGAGCAAGCCTGATCCCGATTGTACAGTATGCATTGGAACACAATGAGTCGAGCAAGCCTGATCCCGATTGTACAGTATACATTGGAACACAATTAGTCGAGCAAGCCTGATCCCGATTGTACAGTATACATTGGAACACAATGAGTCGAGCAAGCCTGATCCCGATTGTACAGTATGCATTGGAACACAATGAGTCGAGCAAGCCTGATCCCGATTGTACAGTATACATTGGAACACAATGAGTCGAGCAAGCCTGATCCTGATTGTACAGTATGCATTGGAACACAATGAGTCGAGCAAGCCTGATCCCGATTGTACAGTATGCATTGGAACACAATGAGTCGAGCCAGCCTGATCCCGATTGTACAGTATGCATTGGAACACAATGAGTCGAGCAAGCCTGATCCCGATTGTACAGTATGCATTGGAACACAATGATTCGAGCCAGCCTGATCCCGATTGTACAGTATGCATTGGAACACAATGAGTCGAGCCAGCCTGATCCCGATTGTACAGTATGCATTGGAACACAATGAGTCGAGCAAGCCTGATCCCGATTGTACAGTATGCATTGGAACACAGTGAGTCGAGCCAGCCTGATCCCGATTGTACAGTATGCATTGGAACACAATGAGTCGAGCAAGCCTGATCCCGATTGTACAGTATGCATTGGAACACAATGAGTCGAGCAAGCCTGATCCCGATTGTACAGTATGCATTGGAACACAATGAGTCGAGCAAGCCTGATCCCTATTGTACAGTATGCATTGGAACACAATGAGTCGAGCAAGCCTGATCCCGATTGTACAGTATGCATTGGAACACAATATGTCGAGCAAGCCTGATCCCGATTGTACAGTATGCATTGGAACACAATGAGTCGAGCAAGCCTGATCCCGATTGTACAGTATGCATTGGAACACAATGAGTCGAGCCAGCCTGATCCCGATTGTACAGTATGCATTGGAACACAATGAGTCGAGCAAGCCTGATCCCGATTGTACAGTATGCATTGGAACACAATGAGTCGAGCAAGCCTGATCCCGATTGTACAGTATGCATTGGAACACAATGAGTCGAGCCAGCCTGATCCCGATTGTACAGTATGCATTGGAACACAATGAGTCGAGCAAGCCTGATCCCGATTGTACAGTATGCATTGGAACACAATGAGTCGAGCAAGCCTGATCCCGATTGTACAGTATGCATTGGAACACACTGAGTCGAGCAAGCCTGATCCCGATTGTACAGTATGCATTGGAACACAATGAGTCGAGCAAGCCTGATCCCGATTGTACAGTATGCATTGGAACACAATGAGTCGAGCAAGCCTGATCCCGATTGTACAGTATGCATTGGAACACAATGAGTCGAGCAAGCCTGATCCCGATTGTACAGTATGCATTGGAACACAATGAGTCGAGCAAGCCTGATCCCGATTGTACAGTATGCATTGGAACACAATGAGTCGAGCAAGCCTGATCCCGATTGTACAGTATGCATTGGAACACAATGAGTCGAGCCAGTCAGATCCCGATTGTACAGTATGCATTGGAACACAATGAGTCGAGCAAGCCTGATCCCGATTGTACAGTATGCATTGGAACACAATGAGTCGAGCAAGCCTGATCCCGATTGTACAGTATGCATTGGAACACAATGAGTCGAGCAAGCCTGATCCCGATTGTACAGTATGCATTGGAACACAATGAGTCGAGCAAGCCTGATCCCGATTGTACAGTATGCATTGGAACACAATGAGTCGAGCCAGCCTGATCGCGATTGTACAGTATGCATTGGAACACAATGAGTCGAGTCAGCCTGATCCCGATTGTACAGTATGCATTGGAACACAATGAGTCGAGCAAGCCTGATCCCGATTGTACAGTATGCATTGGAACACAATGAGTCGAGCCAGCCTGATCCCGATTGTACAGTATGCATTGGAACACAATGAGTCGAGCAAGCCTGATCCCGATTGTACAGTATGCATTGGAACACAATGAATCGAGCCAGCCTGATCCCGATTGTACAGTATGCATTGGAACACAATGAGTCGAGCAAGCCTGATCCCGATTGTACAGTATGCATTGGAACACAATGAGTCGAGCAAGCCTGATCCCGATTGTACAGTATGCATTGGAACACAATGAGTCGAGCAAGCCTGATCCCGATTGTACAGTATGCATTGGAACACAATGAGTCGAGCAAGCCTGATCCCGATTGTACAGTATGCATTGGAACACAATGAGTGGAGCAAGCCTGATCCCGATTGTACAGTATGCATTGGAACACAATGAGTCGAGCAAGCCTGATCCCGATTGTACAGTATGCATTGGAACACAATGAGTCGAGCCAGCCTGATCCCGATTGTACAGTATGCATTGGAACACAATGAGTCGAGCAAGCCTGATCCGGATTGTACAGTATGCATTGGAACACAATGAGTTTTCGGGTGTGTAATAAGGGTAATCTACGTTAGATATATCTTTTCAGATGAGCGTCAAAGTGGTCGCGTTGCGGTTACGCGGTCTTTCTGAATGAAGAGGCTACAACTGTTCGAGAGAGTTTACTTCGTTACTAGCCGTTGCCCTTAGTGACGAAGCTACCATGAGAGACTTCGTTCTAAACAAAGTTATACTAGAGACGCAAAGAGCAATGCGACTACAAAAGGCAATATTGAAGAAAAATTTGTTTTTAATAGCCACAAGTTGACAGATCCAGGGTGTTTCTTTCACCCACACTGTGGGTGAAAAAACCTTAGAGAAAAAATCTCTTCAAAAAGTCCTAAAAACATTTAAATCTATGCACTCAAAAGAAGAAATTTACGATAATCACCTATGAAAATTCCAAATCTTCAAAAAAAAACATTTCCAAACTCTTTTAAATTCTGGAAATCTATGCGCTCGAGAAAAATTATGCGGGTGGTATGAAAGACCCTGCATAGATGACATGCAGTTGGAAGAATAAGAGGAAGAAGAACTGCTCTTGGAGTGAGCGGGTCTAAAACAATGAGGAGCCACCACAGGTTGAAGGCTCATAAAAGAGAGCTTCTCTTAATTCCAAAGCCGCCCGCTTAGGAGAAAGCCTACTTTAAATTTTTTTATCAGTGCACGTGATATATGATGGTAATTTTCTGTTCCTCCCTAGTTCTCAATTGTCTTTGTTTTTTTTTTTCGATGTTTCGGAAACCATATAAGTGATGCTAATAAAAAACTGATTTTTTATTAGTCACGAATTCATAGGTCAAAACCACCAACTGGCAAAAAATTACGGCTCGATCGACCTTGTTGTTGTTGTTGTTGCCGGCAAACGTCTGTTGTTGTTGTTGTCTTGCCCATAGGTCCTTTTGGGATAGGTTGGTGGTGAGGATCCTTCTGAGTCCGGAGAGATTTTCTCCGTCTACACTCGCACCGCAGTCGGCGATCCTCTTGGCGAGAGCAAACGTCTCGCGTCGAAGAGAGTTGGCTATGGAAAGCCGCTCCCTCCCTCTCTCTCTCCTCTCTTTTTTTAACATACATCTTTTCTTCTTTCTTCACAATAGTCTCAGAAATGAGGCTACTTCTTTTGGTTTCATCCAGAGAATTTCCAGCGTGAGTCTTGTTGAACGTCTAGCGCATTTGAAGAGATGGGCCACGTCGTGAGGTCCATTGAGACAGTCTGGGCAGTAGTCAGGTATCGAGTCATCGATCCGGTGTAAGTAGTGGTTGGTGTACCTGCTGCTGTTGCCTAAGCAGAGTTGGCTCAGCGTGCAGCGGGCGTTTCTGGAGAGGTCCACTTCTTCATTTATGTCCGGTGGTGGTCGGCCGCCCAGTATGACTGCAGTATGACGGAGTGTCAACAAATTGTTGAGAACAATTGTGTTGTTTATTATAAAGAGGTCTGAACCACAGCCCGCGTTTTTAGCCTTTAGTAATTATCCACGCACGTGGCACTATAATGATTATTTGGGCTAAATATAGCTTTTTTGGAATTTCTGGCACTTCTGGCCTTTGCTGTATTGTTTTTTGCTTCTGTGTTAGTTGTTGCATTTCGTTCTTGAGTAACTGAGTTTATTGTCGATAAAGTTCTCTTTTTATCACAATCCTGAGTCAAAACATAGTCACTTCCTGAGAAGAAATTTTCTTCATAAATTGTACCTTGAGCTACAATTCTGAGTTGCAGTTTTACTCAGACGTTACAGGACTAGTTCACATGGCTCGATCGACCTACGATCCCCCCCCCTGGCGTTGAATGAGACCGTTCTAAGGCATGTTCGTACGCACCGAGCGAGTTGGAAAAAAATTTGGAAAGGCAAAAATAGTGAAGAAAGTAGAGGAAAAGTATAACAGAACGGAAGGATGAGAAAATGTAGATCATTTTCGGCGCGAACATGTATGCGCCAACATAGCTGGTCCGGTAACCATTCAACCCCTGTCTCCCCCTCCTACCAACCTAAGAAGGAACTTTTTTGAAAAAAATTTTTGAGCGAAAAGTTGGTGAAAGATGAATTCATTTTTTCAAGTGAATAGTTACACTAGCCTTTACTCAGCCCACATCGAACTAATTCTAATAAATTTTAAGCAAATCAACTCAATCCAGCGATAGAACTATTGAAAAACAGACACCTATCGAAGAATTTCAATTCTGAAAAACTTGAAGACTGACTTGATAACACAACGGACCCAGTCTCCCAGGCGGCACTTCTCTGGCTTCTTGTAAGGGTGCAGTGTGAGCATCCGAATGCTGCCGAAGTAGGGGTTAAACGCGAAACCCTGATTTCCATCTTCTGTTATCTGGTAGATAACAGCAGTATGCTCCGTGTTATTCTGAAAACTGTGGATCATCGAAGTGGTTAATATACATGGATGACCCATTTCGCAGAAAATTTTTCTTGTTCAAGCTCAGCGCTTCAATTTAGTCATTCAACTAAATGTTGATCTTCAGTAGGGTCTTCGGCAAGAGTACCTTCACACCTTTTCATCTCGCCTTCGATGGTGCTACAGCCCACAAGTTCACACCATCGCAAGGGACCGGTTCATCCTCACCGGTATCGAGCGCGTCCTCAGGTGGCGGATAGAGGGATGTCTCTTTGCACAAGTGCATTGGAGATAGCGGGCTTGCCCGTCGCGGACCGAAATTGGATAGTATAGTTCGTCAAAGGAGGGCGATGCCGGACTGGCCTGGGCATGCCACCGGATAAAACATCAGCCGATACTCCTCAATACTTTGTAATGGCGAGTCGAGGCGCCAGTAAAATAGCCTCTTGCCCTTCTCCGGTTAACGAATGGGTCTCGCGAAGAGGATCGCCGACTGCGGTGCGAGTTTAGACAGAAAATTTCTCCGGACTCAAAAGGATCCTCACCAACCTATCCCAAAGGACTCCCTCGACAGGACCTATGGGCAAAAAACAACAATAACACCTTTTCATAAGATTGAACTAAATATTCCCTTCAGCACCATCAAGTTATGGCTTGTTTGCAGTATATTCACTGTCCGGACTGCTTTTTATCACCCGCCCTAATAACAGAGAATGAAGATGATTATAATAAGCATCTAGATCAGAAAAGTCAATCATGGGAAGACTCAGGAGATAAGCTGGAAATATATAAAACGCAGATAATTAGGCTTTTTTTTGAAGAGCGCGGGAAACTGCACATAAAGTCAACACGCGGTGCGGGTGAGAGGAACACAGTTTTACTTTCTCGTCCTCTCCTCAATTATAGCTGTTTTCTTTCTTTTAACCTTATCGGTGCTCTTAAACAATATATAAAATCCCCGTCCACCCTCCAAACTCCCTCGCACTTTGGTAAGTTCTTCAATTCTCAACAAGTGTCGACTACATATGTTTTACTACTCAATAAAAAATTCTGAAATGAAAATTTAAATTTTAGCTCAGAAAAACCTCGAGAAACTTTCTGTTGTTCTGGTATCGTTGGTTGCGAGCTTGTCGCTCAGAACGAATCTCCCTCGCTTTCTCCTCGATTTCCCTTCCCGTCTTCAAAGAAACTGTTGTTTATACGGCTATTGAATGGTTTTGTAAGAACCCTCTGCCTAAAACAAACATTGCAGTTGCTCTAAGAGATCAATCCAACTTTTCTTTCAAATCTAATTTGCTGATGTTTTTCTCAAATCTAAAATGCTTATTCTGCACTTTCAAGTGCCTAGAAGAGAGAAAAGTTTTCATGTATTGGTCTGTCTTAGGAATGAGAAAAATACCCGCCCAATTTCGAAAGATATTCCCGCCAAAAAAGATGGTAATTGACAAAAGGGGTTACACTGTTTAGAACTTCGGTGAATTTTTCAACTATGAGAGGAAACCCTCATACAAATTTCTCTCTTCTTTGAAAAAAATTATTTATTTTGGGATGCGATGTTTTTGCGATGGCTGCTAGAAACAGGTTCCCCTTCTAGCAAATCTCTGTAGCCCTTCGCTAAATGGAATCTCTAACTTCACGATACATACGACTGGTTGTTCTAGGGTTTCAGAAATTGATTGAAAAAATGAATCTGTCTGAGCGAGGGCGGAACACACTCTCAACAGCTATCGTCTCAGCAGTCTGTACATCAGGGCGTTTCTTTCACCCGTTCCACATACATTCCACTAACTGTATATTCACTATTACCTTTCCTTCCACAATAAAAGTGAAGGGCTTACCAGAAGGGGTTCGAGAAGGCGCGGACTGGAGAGCTCTTTTTCCGGGGCTTCAATCTTCCTGGTCGCTAGATCTCTTTCCACCTGGAAGCCTCATGGTTAAGTTTATCACCCAAAAAAGAAGATCTTTCAAAGTTCTGTTCACTTTTTTTCCCTCGTTGCTTCACAAATTGTATTCGAAAAATATATACTTCCTGGTCAAAAAAATTTGCATTTTCGAACAAAAAACAAGGGGTGCGCTATAATTATGAAAAGGCATGGAAATAGAAAATGTTTCGCAACAAAATCAGTTTGCTATCATTTCTCCCACTATTCACAGTATGTAGTTCTATTTGAGTGAACACTCTGTCAACAAGTTAACAGCTCGTCTACGTCTGCAGTTTTTCGAAAAACCCAAAAAAATGGCGGTGCGCTATAATTATGAAACGCACTGTACATATACTAATTTAAGTAGTATTTTTAAAGAGAAAACCTGATTTTCCATTCGGTTCAAGAGCTCGGGATCACTTTTAGGTTTCGCTGTGTCAACTTCGAAGAAAAAATCACATTTGTATTTCGACGCGAGACTCTCAGGTAACCTTAAAACACATTTTTAGAAGAAATAAGCATTGTAAAAATTTAGAACGTCTGGCAACCTGCGAACACTCTCTTTTGTTTTTTCAACTAAAAATCGAAGAGAGATTTTCTTGTTGTTGTTGTTGTTTTTTTCTTGCCCAGTGGGTTGTCTTCCTGCTTCCGGAGAAGATTGGTGATGTCCTTTACAGTCCTGAGACTGACGTGCTGCACCGCGAGTAGGCGGACATCGTTGTAGCACAAAAGACGATGCCCACACGAACGTCATCTCGCATGCTGACGACATCACGATCTGGGCGTCAGATCCCAACATCAACGTCGCCTCCGAAAATCTGCGCAGGGCCATCACGAAGATTGAAACCTTCCTCAAAGAACGGTCACTTATCATTTCCCCGACCAAGAGCCAGCTCATGCTTTTCACCCCGTTCAGTCGCGAATTCAAGTCTACTCTGGACAAATCAATCTGCGGATCACCCGTCCCCACCGTCAACCAGGCCAAGCTACTCGGCGTCACGTACGACTCGATGTTCACATTCAGCCATCATGCCAAAGACATCGCGAGATGAATGTCGCAGCGCAATAACGTACTGAAAGCCCTTGCCGGAAGCACCTGGGGCAACCAAAAAGAAACCCTCCGCCTCACGTTCAAAGCCATCTCGCAAGCGATCTGCAACTACGCCGCACCCGCCTGGTCCACCTTCCTCTCGGAAGGTGCTCCGCTCACGCCAAAATCCAACGTTCTCAGAACTCCGGACTCCGCGTCGTGACAGGTCCCATCTGAAAAGCTCGCCGCGCAGTACCTCGCGAGATCATTGGACCCAGAACACATCCACCTCGGCCTCCTCGACTGCCCGGCGCCCCTCGTGCAATGAAGAACAACCTCGTGTTGAGCTGCAAGAAGACTGTCGAAGCTGCGAAACAGATGTCAAAGGATCCGAACAATGGGAAATCAGTCGCAAACACCGTACACTCGATGATGGTCTCGAACGAACTCCAATCGGTGAAGGGTGCCGTCATCCTGAGAGGCAGACCTCCGCCCGTAATCCAGGAAGAAGAGAAGGAGTTACCCCGCAAGACTAGATGCACGCTCAGCCAGCTCCGCTCGGGATTCAGCAGATTCATCAACAACTACCTCCACCGCATTGACGAATCCATCTCCGACATGTGTCCTGATTGCTCTTCCGGACCTCACGACGTTGCGCATCTCTTCGACTGCCCATGCCACCCGACCGCGCTGTCTCCAATCGACCTATCGACCAAGCCGCTGGAAGTCGCAGCGTTCTTAAATAAAAAAGAAAAAATATAGAAGAACAAGAAACTAAAGAGAACACAGACGTTCTTCGAAGCCGGCTACATCCGGCAACAACAACAACAGGTATGAGGCACTAAGTTACAAAGTGGGCACAGGAGAGATTCACTGGCCCTTATTTTTTGGGACCAGTGGGACTCAGATCCCTCACCAATCTTCTCAACACCTCCCTTGAACAGTGCTACATACCCGCCATTTGGAAAAAGTCAATCATCATCCCCCTCCTCAAACCAGGAAATGACCCAAAGCTCAGCAGCTCATACCGCCCCATCTCTCTTCTCTGTCCCACAGCCAAACTACTCGAACGCCTCTTACTTCCGTCTCTACAAGAACATTTGGAGCCCGCCACCCATCAGCACGGCTTCAGAGCAAAGCATTCGACGACGACAGCCCTCCTCCAACTATCGACACACATCGCAAACGGCTTCAATCAAAAGAAGCCCTCGCACAGAACAGTACTCGTGGCACTCGATCTATCCAAAGCTTTTGACGCGGTCGACATAAATATACTACTTGAATCTCTATACGAGTCAACCCTACCATCCGGCACCACCAGATGGCTCGCATCCTACCTCCGAGGCAGACAATCTCACACCCTATTCAGAGATAACCTGTCGAGAAGCCGAATCATACGTACCGGAGTGCCCCAAGGAAACGTGATATCGCCGACTCTCTTCAATCTATACATGAGAGATCTTCCAAAGCCCCCGGAAGACATTCAAGTAGTCACATATGCGGACGATATAACTGTATACCGTACTGGCCCTTGCCCTGGGGGTAATTACGACAGTCTGGTACACAAGATCGCGAACTACCTCCCCTCAGTCGAGAACTTCTTCAAGAACAGAAAATTAACTATATCAGCAGCAAAATCAACAGTCACACTGTTTACCCCATGGACGAAGCAGGCAAACGATCACCTTATCATTAAAATAAACAACACGCCCCTTCCGCTCGAAAAGAAGCCCAAAATCCTCGTAGTAACCTTCGACTCGATGCTAACCTTCGCCGAACAAGCCAAGAAACATCAAGGAAAAGTATCCAGAAGAAGCAATCTACTCCGTGCACTCACGGGCACCACTTGGGGTCAACAAAAAGAAACCGTGATCAACACCTTCAACGCAATCGGCCGCTCCGTCCTAAATTACGCTGCACCTATCTGGACCCCTACTCTCTAGCACTGGCTTCGAAAGACTACAGCGTACTCAAAACGCTGCTATGCGCACAGCAACTGGATGCCACCTAATGTCCTCTTCTGATCAGCTACATCAAGAAACTCTCATGTAACCCATCAGAAATCACTGCAACATGCTGTCAAACCAATTCTATGCTGCGTGTCTGGACACAGCACACCCTACTCATTGGCTAACTCAACAACCACCACCACTCACCGCGTGGTAGGCAAGACAAGAAAAGGCTTTCAAGCCCTAATTGTATCTACAAGGAATCTGGTGTCTTTGAAGGGGTATCCCTTGACATCTAGATCTATCACACAACCGAAAAGATTTTATATAGAGATTTAAAGATAAAAAGATTTTTCCTCATTACGTAGTGACTTCTTTCAATTTTCATGAATTTCACAAAACACGAATGACTCATTTTCCACTCTTTTTTTTTGAAAAACGCCCAATGAATTACCGTATTGAATTTTTTTTCTTCTTCATAATATCGAATATCCGCCGGTGGCAATACGACCAGGGGTTAAATAGTCATGTCAGACCTTCTGGCGGCGGGCTTATGTTCTTCTAAATCATAAGAAGGGTCTTTATGTAAAACAAAACAAAAAATTTCCCTGGCCACTGTTTTTATCATAAGAGCGGTCCCTTATGTGAAAAAAGATTTTTTCGCTTTCTCCGGGCGTCGTCTGTACCTTTTTCTTGCACATTAAAAACCTCTGAATACGACATGGTTCTATTGACAAGGTAATATTCATGAAGGGGACTGTCTTGGAAATTAGTGCATTCCCTTTACGAAGCTCAAACAAAAGGTACTCTTAAGAAATGTCAAGACCCGCCAAGCGAAATGAAAAAAGCACGGGGACAGGACAACACTTACGGAAAAGGAAGGAGAGGAAAAGTAATATACATACAAAGATTGAAAAAAAAGAAATGAATGTAGATTATTTTCGGCGGAAATAAGTATGCGCAAAACTAGCTGGACCGTTTAGTAATCAACGCCTGTTTATAACTTGACCGTACAATCTTCGGCCTTACATAGTACGTCGAAAGCTGCACCTTTTAGCAGAGACCTTGTAGAGACAGCCTCTCTGGAGCTTTTCTCGTCCGCTCCGCTGAACTGCCACTGGCCCAAGTTCATAGCTCCATCCCTTCTCAGTTGAGTGGCTTTCATGTAGAGCATTCTTAGAGAACGTCACATGCACTTCAAACTGAACTGAAGCCAGTTGTCGAGGAATTTTGAAAACAAGTTAAAAACCAATTCTTCTGATCATGACATTTCGGATTTATGACTCATTTGCACAGTAAAAAAGATTTGGGAACTGACCGCTATTCGAGCGGGAGCTGGTACGAATTGTTATGATAAGAAGCGAGCAAACTTTACAGTCTTCAAATTTGACTGTTCGACCTTTTTTGTCATTTAGCTCTTAATTGCTTCGCATTGTTTTATACAGCCAACCTCAAATCTCTTAATCAGTAGAGATGAACTTAAAGAGTAACCAGACCAGCTATAGTGGCGCATGCATCTTCGCGCAGAAATTGATCTACATCATTTTCTACCACCGCTTTGTTTAACTTTCCCTCTACTTCTCTTTCCACTTTTAAGCATCTATCTTTTTTCCAACTTACTCGGCTCGTACATATTTTTTTGTAAGTTGACAGTTTACCTATCCTTCAGGCAGCGGATGCATGTAAACAATAATATATTCGGTGAAATCAAGATCTGAAAAAAAGAGAAAAAATTGAGCAGAAAACACGTCACAATGACAAAAAACACACCGCAACTTCGCCATTCTCGAACCGCACTCTAAAAGGTTCGTCGAATGCAGATGAACTTTCGACAGAAGCGATCGGCAAAGTGTAGAATTGATTTCTCGTCAAGGCTTCGCACACGATCCAGTCTCCCGGGCCCAAAGATAAACTACAAACTGGCAACAAAAATTCAGTACTTTTTTACTTCGACGTAGGCTCCTCCCCCTCCATAGGTAAACTGTCAACTAGCAGAATTTTTTCTAGAGCGACCGAACTATTGACCCCCTCGCTAAATCCCTCACTGACTTCGAATTTAGAACAAATTACTCTGAGTTTTTGAGGTTTGATTGAAAAAACTTCTTCATGTTTATAAATAAAAAAATTTATTTGCCATAACTCAGCCCCAAAAGCTTTTGTCTATTAAAATTGGAAACTTTTAACCTACTCGGGCGATCGGCCTATCGATAACTCAAGACAAATTCGACCTATGCCCCCCTCTCCCGCTCACCCTCCTGTCAGTTCATTGGAGCGGGTTATGTCATTGGGGCCCCCCTCTCCCGCTCACCCGCCTGTCAGTTCATTGGGGCGGGTTATGTCATTGGGGCACGTTATTTTGATGCAAAAGGGAGCCTACGTCGAAGTAAAAAAAGTACCAAAATTCTATAGGGCGATTGACCTACCGACCCTCTTCCTCACTTAAAATTAATGTTTCAGAGTTTTCAAAGCTAAAATTTACAAAAAATCTTTATTCCTCTAAATCTTCAAATTCTAAGTTACACAGTTTGAAGGCAGTGACGCCTGGTAGAGATGACAAAAAATATCTTTTTTTTCTGTGCGATAGTTCATTTATTCCTCTACATGAATACAGCGTTTCATTAGGCATAATTCAGCATCAACTGGTATCGTAAACCTACTTTAGCGATCGACCCACTGAAAAATTAAGGGTACTGTTTGCGTGTAACCACCCCCCCCTACCAGAGATTCAATTGGGTCAGATGAGAGTGGCATTTTCTTGATACGGTCTCGTTAGCGTAAACTTTTTGCTAAGCCTAAGCATTTTTAATGTAAAAAAAAGTTTTTTAATGTAAAAATAATTTTTTTGTAAATGTAATAAGTCAGGAGGGCACTTTTGAAGTTTAGGGTCCCCCTCCTAGAGGTTCCATGAGTCATACTTCTGACTTACTTACATTTACAAAAAAAAAGCTATTTTTACACTCAAAAACTTAATTTTACATTAAAAAAGTATTTTTATATTTAAAAAAAACGCTTAGGCTTAGGAAAAAGTTTACGCTAACGAGGCCGTACGGCTTAGGCGAACGAGACCGTATCAAGAAAACGCCTCTCTCATCTGACCCAATTGAACCTTTAGGGGGCCCCTAAACTACAAAAATGCCGTCAGAAGTATGACCCATGGAACCTCTGGTAGGGGGGGTGGTTAAACACAAACAGTGCCAAATCAAGAATTATTTTACTTAATGCCCCGGGCACAACTGAAAGGCATTTTGCCCAATCAACGAATTTTTCTGCCTTGTTAATTCGAAGATCACCCCGACCCACGTAAAAAAATTGAAGGCAATAAAACAAATCATTTCAAATATGGAACCGGAGAATTTGTTCCTCTTGAAGCAGGACGTTCTTGAAAGACTTGTCACTCAAGAAGAACAAGGTGGCTTTTCGAGGCGGCTGTTCGAAGTTTTCGCGAGGGCGTTCAAGGTGAGAAATAACACATAAACCTGTTCTGGTTGATATGTCCATGACGCTGGTCATGACAAAGTGTCTTCTTCGTCACTCGGGCCGAGTACAACATCAAACAGGGCAGTCTTGAATAGAGACCGCAATGACAATATTTTGGTACGCATTTTTTTCTGCCACACTAATATTCCGTAATTCCAAACAATTCCAAAAAATCAAATAACTTGGAACTTTCAACGGATTTTTTTTCTTTCTCTATGTTTTTCTGAGAGATTCAGTCATTGTATTATGCCTCATTTCGTTTCAAAACTTGCGAAAAATTCTCATTTCAGTTCGAGCCTCTTCCTGGATAATATAAACCGAGATTCAGAAGTTATCATGGAATCTAACAGCTCAGGTTACCAAATAATATTTTCCTTATTTCTGATATAAAAAAGAACTTTCGATTGCTAAAAGCAAAGATATTATTTCATTTTATTAATGAAAAAACTCCCGTTGACATAATGGTAGAGAAATTTTTGATTTTTATCGTAGCCAAAAAAATATGGCCTTTTGAAGTTAAGCCACGCGCTAGAGTATAGTAGTCACTGCTTTATGTAAAGGCGAACTTTCGATTGCTAAAAGCAAAGATATTATTTTATTTTATTAATGAGAAAACTTACGTTGACATAATGGTAGAGAAATTTTTGATTTTTATCGTAGCCAAAAAAAATATGGCCATATTACTATGGCCATTAAATACTCAACTTCGAAAGGCCTTTTTTTTGGCTACGATAAAAATCAAAAATTTCTCTACCATTATGTCAACGGGAGTTTTTTCATTAATAAAATGAAATAATATCTTTGCTTTTAGCAATCGAAAGTTCGTTTTTATATCAGAAATAAGGAAAATATTATTTGGTAACCTGAGCTGTTAGTTTCCATGATAACTTCTGAATCTCGGTTTATATTATCCAAGAAGAGGCTCGAACTGAAATGAGAATTTTTCGCAAGTTTTTTAATGAGAAAATCAAAAACTTTTTCCAAAAAAAAATTATGAAGATTACCAGTGTGAAGTTAAGGCCGCGTTTTAGTACAAGCATGACCCACTTGACCTTCGGCGCTCTAGCGTACCAAGATTTGTTATAGGCAGAATTTTCGAAGCTTATCTGATCTTTTTTTTCTGCTTTAAAGTAATTGTTTTTGATTTCTTCATGTTTTCTTGAACTAATTATGTGACTAAGAACACATAAAAATTACATTTTATTACCTATTCTGATTTTGATTTTAGCCATTGCGGTCTCTAGTCTTGAAAGACAACTTTACACCCTGAGGCCGTATGCATGGAGTAATCCAAAAGTGTTATGAGCTTGGATTATCAGTTATCCAACTTTATTTGAATAATCCGGTATGCATGGAAGCTATAATACTTTTGGATTACTGATAATCCGACGAAACCAGTAACCCTACTCCGGAGATAGTTTATTGAATAATCCAAAAAGATAATTATAGAGTTTACAGTGCATTCAGTATTCAACAGTTATAGTGTTAATAGTGCATTTTGATGAATTTTAGTGTGCCTTTTGATGCATACGCTTGTCTTTCTGGTCCTTTTTAACAATAATCCAAGTTTAAGTAATCTGGCATCCATGCATACCGATTTTCATAATCCAAAATTTTTTTTAACTTTTTTTGGGTTTTGTGATCCTTGGATTATAATAATCCAGATTATTATAAACTGTTTTCCATGCATACGGCCTCTGGCGAGGAGAACGACATCCCTAATAACAATAGAACAGAGGTAGACTGCACATTTTCAAATAACTAATAGTAAAAACAGCCGCTCATACGAGCATGAGGTCAATGATGATGAAAAGCGATTTGGAGGCAAATAAGACTCTTATTATAAGAGTTAGGCTGCGCACTGTTTTGCTCACCAACCGTTTTTAACCGTAAAAAAGTAAAACTAATTAGCTCACATACAGTTATAAATTCGCTCACATACGGTTAATTTTTACGGTTAAAAAAGGTTGGTGAGCAAAACAGTGCGCATCCTAATAACTCATCAGTAATAAGCAATCTTGTGACATTTTGCAGCCTAAAGCTGATTTTGATTACGGTACTTTTTTCACAGTGTGTCATATATGTCTTTATCTCCACAGGATGACTTGTTGAGGTCATCACTTACGTGGTATGACAATAGAGCTTTACAATCAAAATCAAGCAACAACGAAAAAAACGAATCGAATACTGAATGGAAGGGAAATGGGGACACAAAAAAAAAGAAAAATTGGGGAGGGGTAAATGGGCAACTCTCAATTCATAGTCAGAAAACGTGGCAAGTCGACGATGGTTTGCAGGTCTATGCTCTGTAAAATATATGAAAATTCTTCAATAGTCGTCACATTAGGATGATTCTCCGTGACCTTATTCCATAGAGTGATCGCCCTCTAAAAGAAGAAATTTGAGTGCTTGTACTTTTTAACCAAGGAGAGTCTCAAACGAGATGTTCTTATTGAGGTTCGTAAGTTGAGGTTACTTCTGTACACAACTTGACTTCTGCATGTTATACAATCGAATCTTCCGTTGAGTATTCTGAGCAAGATAAGATCTAGTCGAATTCTTCTTAAAATTAATGAATCTAACTCAAAGATCTCTAGTCGTCGAGGATAACTTAGCTTAGAGTAGCCACATCGGCTGAGTACTCTGGTGGTATAGAGTCTCTGGGGAAATTCCAGTCGTTTGGATAAGTTACTTATGATTTTTGGTGCGAAAACCGTCGTTGCGTATTCAAGGAGCGGACGTATGTAGGTGAGGTAGACAATACGATATCCCTTCATGTCCAGGTGTCGAAATGCTTTGAACACTTGAGAAATCTTATTAAGGGCTCTTGATCTTATGATCTCTATGTGTTTATCAAATTTCAAACCAGAATCTATGAAAACACCTAGATCTCTCACTACATTTTCTACCTTTATTGCTACATTATCTATGAAATATGTACTTCTGACAGATTTTCTACCTAATCGTAGGCAGAAGATTTTGTTTTTTGCGAGTGGAAGCTCACATTTGGAAGACCAGTCTGAAACTGAATTAATACACGCCTGGAGAGCAGTTTCATCTTCACTATACACTTTCAAGTCATCGGCAAACAGAGAAAAACTTACGTTACACTCTTTACATTTTCTCACATACTCTTCAACGCTTCTTTTCATGTTTTCCCAGTAGAACTCTTTAAGCTTTTTCACCGTTTTTGCGATTCCCCAATGTCCTCCTAGTTTTCCGTCGTGGGTTTCCTTGATAGTCTCCTTTCTCAACTTTTCTGGCACATACCACCTTTTACCTCCTTTTGAACATTCCGCTACTAGTAACTCTTCAGGTGAGAGCGACCACCTTATTCCCTTTTCTCTTATCATTCCTCCTACAGTTTCCTTCAGTCTTACAATCCACTGCTTCGCAAACTCATCTTGCCCGGTCGCTCTTTTCCATTTTTCTTTCACATTTTCCAACCCTACTCGATTCTAGGGGTATGATTCACGCTTCGGGTGCGAGAGGTCCCGGGTTCGAATCCCGGTTCGGCCCCCATGTAATGTAGTTCGCGATTAGTTTCACGCTGTCACTTGGAATGCCGAACACAGACAGAGTTTTTAGATGCCGATATTTATTTCAGCAAGGAGAACCAAATAACAACTTCAACGCAGAGAAACACAAATTTCTTCAATCGCTTACACCAGCCCCGCTAGCGGGCTAAACAGCTCCTTTTAGACACTCGAGTAACCCTACGACCTCGTAGAACCCGTAGAACAACTGGAGCTGTAACGGACGCAGCCCAAAAAGACTCACGCCGCTACGGTCTTCTCACCAAATCACAAAAACCAATCCAAACAAACTCGCTCTCAAAGCAACACACACTCAACTAACTAAAAACTCAATCATCCTTCCCAAACGAAATCCTCTCGCGCGGCCGCAACGCTGCCGCTCTCGTGTCTGGTAGGGAAGTTGTCCCGTAGAACAGCGTGAGCAAAATTACAGTACATAAAATTATCAGACTCACCAAAAGTAATCTATCATAATAGCTTACTAACTATTTACCAATAATAATTTAACAATTTGAATGTTTTATATTTACTATTATTAATACTAACATTTAATACTAACAACCATAATTAACAAAATAATTAACGTCCGACCGTGACATGTGAATATAAAATTAATTTCGCGGGTTTCTTTTTCTAAACATAAGGGAGGACCCGAGAAATGAACCTGCAACAACAAAAGTCGGGTTAATTTTGCAAAACTTTTTTTCGCCAATTGCGGGTCTCTGTTTGAAAAATCGTAAGGGGGGAACATTATGTGAAAAAGTTTCCGCCTTTGGCGGGCGTCTGTACACTTTTCTTGCACACTAAAAACGATTCATGATGCCTTCATAGCTATTCGAACCCTCTTATCTCATCCGATCAACACATGAACCAATACCCCGTGTGGAAAAAAGGTAGAAAGGGTACATAGTCCAGTCCACACAAAAAAGCCGACCGTTCTACCTTTTTTATTATAGACTTTTCGATTGATATCTGTATTGGTCCACCCTTTGTACCTAGTACATATACCCCCTCTTTCCCCTTTTATACTCATATTGTACCTACTATTCCACCCTTCTTCCCCTATAAAACCCATATTGTCTTTACTACCCTCCCCGTTTTCTCCTTCATCCACTCTTTTGTACTTACTAGTTCCCCCTTCCCTTCACAAGACCTCTTTTACCTAATACCAACCCCTCCCCCTTCTTCTTTCGCACCTCGTCACTCCTTTGATAGTTTTCCGCAATCTTGATGAATGGCTGCTTTTCGCAGCTGCTTAGTTTCTTCCACTCTTTCCTCGCCTGATTTTCAGGACGACCAGATCTAGAATCACACCACCTTTTTTTGCAGAGCCTTGCATATCTTAACCAAAAAGTTTTTTTTCTAAACGACCGATTTTCGAGCGTTAAACATAGCTGAACTATCAACTTGCAAAACTGTTTTCGAAGGCGATCGATCTAAAGCCCTCAAAAACTAACCGCGTTTAAAAATTTCTTTGAAGGTATGTAAAGTTAAAAATTCGACAAAAAAGAATTTTGTTTTGAAAAGCTTGGTGAGCCGTGATTGTGCAAAAAAGGGTTTCTCAAGTTAATTTTTAAAGAAATTTTCCACCTAGTCAGGCTAGCGACCTTTTCAAATATTCAAAAATTTAAACCTATGGCGGTAAAATCTGGGATGACGCAAAACAAGAAGAGGTAAAGGGCGGATAGGGAAAAGCTTCTTATTATTCTAGACCCTTCCGGTCAAGAAACTCTGGGTTATTCATCAGTGCAAGTGACCCACGACTCGACAAAGAAGGAAAAGCTTCTCATTTTTCTAGACTCTACCGCTCGAAGAACGGTCGTTTTCCGGCATTCTTAAGTGTCGGTGACCTCTGAAGCCGTGAAATCAATCAAGTTTGATTACTGAGAGTCGTTAAATGAGACCGGTCCAAGGCATGTTGGTACGGGCCGAGCGAGTGGAAAAAAGGAATGATGAAAGGCAAAAAAAGAGAAAAGAGAAGTAGAGAAAAATGAAACAGAATGGATGGAAAAGAGAATGTAGATCATTCTCGGCGCGAACATGAATGCGCCAACATAGCTGGTCCGGTAACCATTTAACCCCTGATTGCATACACTGGTTAACTTAGCAGGTTGAACCAACACTTAATGGCTTTCAGTATCATCCGATAAATACTTCACCACCTGGTATGGATAATCTGTACTTCTCAAAAAATTACTTATTTGATCTAGCGGCTCAAGAGGTTTTTTTTTAATTCCAGGAAACGACCGCTTAGCGAACAGTGAGCGAGTCTTAGCAGTCTTGAGTTTTACCTGCGCCTAGTCTCTCCTTTCTCGCTTATTTTTCATCATTCTAGGCTCCCGATTTTATAAGCTGCTATCTTTTCACTGGAATTACAATACTGAAAACATGTAAGTCTTGTAGAACAGATAAAAAGGAAACGATTGATACCTTAACCATTTTTATAGGTTCAGTATACACTGGTTTTTGGAATGGTTTAAATTGGGTCCTAGAGACGGCATTCTGGTGTCAATATCGAGAGCGAGTTCTTTAATAATTTTTTTAACCAGTTTTTTGAAATTTTTAGAGACTTTTATGATCTCTTACTGGGTAATCGTGTATGGAGAGTTAAAAAAACTTGGTTTGGTTTACTGATATTGAGTATGAAGTGAACTGCACGTCATAATTCGGTCTGAGCCTTCGCTAAACTTTGTTATCATTTTTCACAGGTTTTTGTGAACCATTCTTAAAAGTTGTTAGGTGAAGTTTGCTCTTTTCTCAATATGAATTCATTTCTTTTTACTCTTTGTTTTTATCTTCAGTTTGAGAAAATTGATATTTTGACTGGAACGCAGTTGTGAAGATTATTTTCGATCAAAGATGATGAGGTTTCATAGCGAACTACTCAAGATATTCTCCGGCCCTTATTCAGAACACAATTAGGAGATTGCAAAACATGTTTTTTTGTGTTCTGTACAGGGAGTAAGGTTATTTATTGACTACTTGCTTTCAGTTTATTATGTGTTTATAGAGTTTTGCCTCAAAAACTACACTGATAATAAAAAAAATTCCATAGACTCCAGTTTGAACAATTTTTAGTACACTGTCTTTTTTTGATGACTTTATAACGTTTATTTAAAAAATCTTACAGATGTTATCACATTTCCATAAAACTGAATAGGAAAAAATTATCATTGGTTTGAAAAGCAAAAATACACTTACAGTTTAAATCAGTTTAAAAAAACTTTTCTCGGGAAAGTTTTTTTATACGAATGTGTAGAATTCTTAAATGTTAATTTTCACTCTTATCATACTTCTCAATGTTAGGAATCTAATAAAACCGGTCGTGTGTTCCATTTCTTATTTTGAACTGATTGTTTACCCAATAAATAGAAACGAAATCAATAATTTTTCTTAACATAGCGAACCAGAGAGGTACTCGAGTTTTTTCTCTAGAGTTTTTAGGACACACATCAATTTGTTGTGTATGATTTAGCGTTTTCAAAGGTGAAGAATCCAAAAAACTTGTCTTGAAGTCCGAATTTAGTCTGAAATGAGAATGGATGAGAAGAGGAAGGGGGGAGGTGGAATGAAGGCAGCAGAGCTGTATGTGTCAGAAACAAGGGGAGGATAACTACATACATATGTAGGTCATTTAGAGGACCAAGAAGCAAAGCCTTTTTAGCCAAGAAAATAAGGAGATTTGAAACTGATGCAGCGAAGCTGCCTGAGCTTGGGTAAAAAAAAGAGCCAGACTTTGTTGAAAGAATGAAAAAAAGGCCGAAGGAGTTGCCCCATAAGGCACTCACTGCAGTCACTTTTTGCGTTTTTCTGCCTGACAGAACATGACGCACTCACTGGATGGTAAGGAAGCAGCGAAGCTGTTCGAGGAGGGATCATAGGACAAGTATTATAGGACTAAGGCAAGGAAGCTGCATGAGCCTCGAAAATGAGGAGGGTAGGTAAACTAAAGCAGTGAAGCTGCCGGAGCCATGGAGAGAAAGAGGAGTTGAAAAACAGAGGCAGCGAAGCTGTCTGAAGCGATGATAAAAGGAAAAGCAGAAAAGCGAAGGCAGCGAAGCTGCCTGAGTCAGGTGGAAAAATAGAAGTGGAGAACGAAGGCAGGGAGAAAAATAGAAGTGAGAGAACGAAGGCATCGAAGCTGCCTGGTGCGGGAAGAATAGGAGAAGCAGAAAAACGGACGCAGCGAAGCTGTCTGAAGAAGGGAGAAAAATAGAAGTGGGAGAACGAAGGCAGCGAAGCTGCCTGAGGGAGGGAGAAAAATAGAAGTGGGAAAACAAAGGCAGCAAAGAAAAAAAAATTTATATACCAATTCCATCAAATTTTACACTCAACATTCAACTCGGCTTTAAACAAACAAACAATGAAAACATAACAACAACAAAAACAACGAAATTAATTTAAAAAATGTTGTAATTATATAACAAAACTAATATTCGACAATTATAGTGTTTAGAGTGCATTTAGTTATCGACAATTACAGTTTTTAGAGTGCATTTTGATGCATTTTAGTGCTTACGCTTGTCTTTCCGCGTCCTTTTTTGACAATAATCCAAGTTTAAGAAATCTGACATCCATGCATACCGATTTTCACAATCCTAAATTTTTTTAACTTTTTTGGATTTTTTAATCCTTGGATTTGACTAATCCAGATTGTTATAATCTGTTTTCCATGCATACGGCCTTTGAAGTGAGCAACCAGACGATTTCGTTGAAGATCGCAATAATGAGTTAGACCATTCTACGCCCTTCTACCAAGGAAAATGACTTTGAGAGGAGAGAGACTCCCATCAGTCACTCTCCGTTCACACGCTCTCTAAAGTAAGATAAAAAAATTAGTATAAAAAAAGAGAGAGTTTTTTAAGAGATAAATGAGGCTATATCTCAGCGAATACTTGGAATTCTGAAATAAAAATTACTCCATTGAATCGGGCATTGAATTTTAGGTGGGGTTCTATACAGGAGCTTCCAGCATCCACAGGGAGCTGTTATCGAAGGCCTCATTAATTTTTTTCGTAAGATAGGGTGAAAAAGAGGTTCAAAGAAGCAGCTGTCCGCAGAGATGCTTATTCGTCTATAATATATAGAGAGGAATACATGTATGCGAATACTCTGATACTTCAATGATAACTACACATCTGAGGACAATCTAAGTTATCATTTTATAGAGGAATGATATAAGCGTTTTAAGCGGGCGTGTATTGTACAAAAACGCTTTTGACTTTTATCTGTGAACAAGTCCTGTATCTTCTGAAAAAAACTGTAATTCAGAATTGGGCACTTCTTCACTTTAGTCACCACTCCTCACAGAGCTTCCATGGGTCATACTTCTGACTTCGTGCTCTTCTCCCGCGGAGAACAGAGGTATGATTATATGCTCCGATTAAGACCGCCCCCTTTGGCGCAAAAACATACGACTACCAATAGTAGGACGACTCGTGTCAAAAAGGGCGGAGCAAGATATTTTATCGTATGGTTCTTTAGCACCCTATATATGCAAGGGAGTAGCGAATGAGCCATTGAACCCATCTGACTTATCGCACCTCTGGTGAACCATTGCATTCATCTGACCCAATTTAACCTCTGGGAGGGGGTCACTAAAGTGAAGAAGTGCCCAGAATTGTAGCTCAAGGTAGAAATTATGAAGAAATTTCTTCTGAGGATGTGACTGTATTCTGACTCAGAATTATAAGAAAAATAGAACTTTATAGCAAATAACACAGTTTATTAAAACAAACGTAACTAACAAAAGCACAAGCAATAAAAGGTCAATCCAAATATAAAAGTAAGCCGAAAAGAATAATTATAGTGTGCCACTATTTACTAGTGGATTAAAACGCGGTGTGAGATTCAGACCTCTGAAGAACAAATTCTAAAGAACAAAAGTTAAACAATACAATTGTTAAAACAAAGTTTTCAAAAAAACATATTACAATCTAAAACTAATCCCTGAATTTCTCGTTCGCTCTTCTCGTAAACCGCGTCTGCTCGCATTCCTTCGTTGCACTGTTGAACAGTGTTAATGAATCCTACGAGCTTCTTGATGCCGATGCCTCAACTGAAAGAAATATTTTACTTCAACAAACTGTGTTTGTCTAGCAAAATATGGCATTATACCCCATTGTTGTATATGTCATATTTTTTTCAATTTAAACGCTTTATCAAGATCAGCAAGCCACATCGGTAATATAACATCATCGATTATGGGATCTGTTGCGACATGTGACGAATCCACTCCTCAGCGTTCTCTGCCTTCCTTAGGAATTGGGGACTAACGGCTTTGACAAAGTAGTCCTTCCATCTCATTCTTCTGTCACTCATGATGGCGCTACGATCCCGGAGCGCCAAATCTTCTCGGGTAAGGACTCTCACAGACGAGGGAAGAGACGGTGCGAGGAGCAACCGTGCACGGAGGGAGACGATTGAGGGAATGTCATCTGTCATATGGCTTGTTCAAATCTTTAACCTACAAGAAAGAACAGCAGTTTGAAAAGAGAAGGATGAATCCCCTTTGTAGTAAAATTTCTTAAACGTTGTGCCATTTTTTTGCCCAGTTAGCTGCCTTGAAAATTTGTTCTGATGAAAGAGCCGCCACTCGTGCAGTAGTGGTAGATGCGCCTCTCTTGTGGAATGTGCCCCGTACGAAGGGTTTTCCACCCTGATTATTCCACCGAGTTACAGTTTCGCGCGGGAAGTTTTTTTTTCGCGCCTATGTATGTGAAACAGAGACAGAGTGTGATAGGAGGAGATGGCAGTACTGTGAAATTTTATGAAACTGAAAAATACAAACATAACAGAGGTTAGTTTAACCACTCATTCCTTTATGAAGTTATTCTGGACAAAATGAATAACGAGCGGCAAGAATAAGAGCGGCAAGGGATTAAGACAATCAACTTAATAAATAAACAATGTTTTACACGCCAACGCAACCAGTTGTGCATCTTTGACGGAGTGGATCGGGCAGACGAATCAAAATGCTTCGCTACCCGTGTAGAACGGCGTGAAGCTGACACTTTGATACCCCTAATTAGACGGTTCATCCTGTCTGGATTGAAGATTTTGTCGGATGGTTGGAGGGCGTACGGATCAATCAGTACCTTGCCTGAAGAGTATGCCCATCTAATTGTTATTCGTTCATTGCACTTTGTCGAAAAACTCGTTCATTCAGTTTATCGAACTCACGACTTGTCAGCCGAAAATTAGGTTGCTGAAGAAACATAATCAAAATTAGGAAAAGACTTCGAAGGCAGAGGTAGAGAGAAAAATTTGCTGTGAGGAAATTTTTTATCATGATCATCGAAGAGAAGGTTGTATTTATAAGCTACACCAAAAACTTTGTTTTTAACTACAGGATATTGTGCCATTTGGGGGGAGACAGGAAATATGAGAGTGAAAAGAAGTTTCATTTCCCAAGGTGCTCAACTCTCGTACTCGGTCGTTTCTTCCCCCATTGCATGGCAACTGATTCATCCACTACTGACAAAGATCGTTTACCAGTCTCCTCACAAGTTTCTTATTGTTTTTTCATACTGCGATTATACGCCATACATTCAATTAGTCCAGTATAATATTTTTTCTTTCTCTGATAACTCGAAAAGTTTTCGGGATTTGTAGAGAGATTTTCACATAAAATGCTCGCCTTCCACATCTTCGCGAGTATTGCTTGAGCATAAAGCTTCGTTGTAGAAAGTAGTCTTGAGATATGTTGAGGTGATTCGAGGAGAGAAGGGCGAGTATAGACTCGGAGAAGTCATTGGAGACGGAGGATACGGATCTGTCTTCGTGTGCAATCACATCAATGGAGGGTTCTAACGAATTCTTTTCTTGACTCACTTTTTTGCCTTGTTAAAAAACGCCAGGAATTTCTGCACTTTAGCACCCCAGATCTTCCATGGTCAGTTTTTAGGTCAGTTATTCGGTCATTTTCTTGATACTGTCTCGTTAGCCTAAGCCGTACGGCCTCGTTAGCGTAAACTTTTACTAAGCCTAAGCGTTTTTTTATGTAAAAATTGTTTTTTATTGTAAAAATAACTTTTTCAATGTAAAAATAACTTTTTGTGAAATTTTAATGGGTCAGAAGTATGACCCATGTAACCTCTGGGAAAGGGGGGCCTAAAGTGCAGAAGTGCCCAAAGCCGAAAGTGCCATTCTACACTCTAATTCAAGAAATTGAGAACTTTCTGTTAAATTGAAATCGAATTGATTGAATTGACTCCGAAGTGGAAACAAAATCCTTGGTCCCAGGACCCAGAGGGCATAATTTTTTACAATCTCGTTTCTAAATCGTATAACGTCGTTAGCATACATACACTTAGGTTTAGGGAGCTTAAACAGAGATATTGTACTAAAGGAAGAGGGGGAGGGATCGAGCTCCTCACATGCAACAGCGAAGTAAGAGAAGCGAATCAGGAGCTAGAGACGAGTGAGTATCAGGAGCTAACAAACAAACGAATCAGGAGCTATTAAACAAACAAACAACAGAAAAGTAAACTATGAATCGTCTTTTTCTGATTAAGTGAGCTGGCAGTCAAAGTGGAAAAGAGCAGCAAAACCATGCTTTTCATGGAAGCTTCCGTGCTGCGCATCGCCAACTACAGAGACCTGAAACACTTCTGTCAAATGTACGACACTGTCAGTAAGCTTCCCTTATACAGAGACCTGAAACACTTCTGTAAAATGTACGACACTGTCAGTAAGCTTCCCTTATACAGAGACCTAACACTTCTGTCAAATATACGACACTGTTAGTAAGCTTCTCTTCTACAGAGACCTGAAACACTTCTGTCAAATGTACGACACTGTCAGTAAGCTTCCCTTATACAGAGACCTAACACTTCTGTCAAATATACGACACTGTTAGTAAGCTTCTCTTCTACAGAGACCTGAAACACTTCTGTCAAATGTACGACACTGTCAGTAAGCTTCCCTTATACAGAGACCTGAAACACTTCTGTCAAATGTACGACACTGTCAGTAAGCTTCCCTTATACAGAGACCTGAAACACTTCTGTCAAATGTACGACACTGTCAGTAAGCTTCCCTTATACAGAGACCTGAAACACTTCTGTCAAATGTACGACACTGTTAGTAAGCTTCCCTTATACAGAGACCTGAAACACTTCTGTCAAATGTACGACACTGTCAGTAAGCTTCCCTTATACAGAGACCTAACACTTCTGTCAAATATACGACACTGTTAGTAAGCTTCTCTTCTACAGAGACCTGAAACACTTCTGTCAAATGTACGACACTGTCAGTAAGCTTCCCTTATACAGAGACCTGAAACACTTCTGTCAAATGTACGACACTGTCAGTAAGCTTCCCTTATACAGAGACCTAACACTTCTGTCAAATATACGACACTGTTAGTAAGCTTCTCTTCTACAGAGACCTGAAACACTTCTGTCAAATGTACGACACTGTCAGTAAGCTTCCCTTATACAGAGACCTGAAACACTTCTGTCAAATGTACGACACTGTCAGTAAGCTTCCCTTATACAGAGACCTGAAACACTTCTGTCAAATGTACGACACTGTCAGTAAGCTTCCCTTATACAGAGACCTGAAACACTTCTGTCAAATGTACGACACTGTTAGTAAGCTTCCCTTATACAGAGACCTGAAACACTTCTGTCAAATGTACGACACTGTCAGTAAGCTTCCCTTATACAGAGACCTAACACTTCTGTCAAATATACGACACTGTTAGTAAGCTTCTCTTCTACAGAGACCTGAAACACTTCTGTCAAATGTACGACACTTTCAGTAAGCTTCCCTTATACAGAGACCTGAAACACTTCTGTCAAATGTACGACACTGTCAGTAAGCTTCCCTTATACAGAGACCTAACACTTCTGTGAAATATACGACACTGTTAGTAAGCTTCTCTTCTACAGAGACCTGAAACACTTCTGTCAAATGTACGACACTGTCAGTAAGCTTCCCTTATACAGAGACCTGAAACACTTCTGTCAAATGTACGACACTGTCAGTAAGCTTCCCTTATACAGAGACCTGAAACACTTCTGTCAAATGTACGACACTGTCAATAAGCTTCCCTTATACAGAGACCTGAAACACTTTTGTCAAATGTACGACACTGTCAGTAAGCTTCCCTTATACAGAGACCTGAAACACTTCTGTCGAATGTACGACACTGTCAGTAAACTTCCCTTATACAGAGACCTGAAACACTTCTGTCAAATGTACGACACTGTCAGTAAGCTTCCCTTATACAGAGACCTGAAACACTTCTGTCAAATGTACGACACTGTCAGTAAGCTTCTCTTATACAGAGACCTGAAACACTTTTGTCAAATGTACGACACTGTCAGTTAGCTTCCCTTATACAGAGACCTGAAACACTTTTGTCAAATGTACGACACTGTCAGTTAGCTTCCCTTATACAGAGACCTGAAACACTTCTGTCAAATGTACGACACTGTCAATAAGCTTCCCTTATACAGAGACCTGAAACACTTCTGTCAAATGTACGACACTGTCAGTAAGCTTCCCTTATACAGAGACCTGAAACACTTCTGTCAAATGTACGACACTGTCAGTAAGCTTCCCTTATACAGAGACCTGAAACACTTCTGTCAAATGTACGACACTGTCAGTAAGCTTCTCTTATACAGAGACCTGAAACACTTTTGTCAAATGTACGACACTGTCAGTTAGCTTCCCTTATACAGAGACCTGAAACACTTCTGTCAAATGTACGACTCTGTCAGTAAGCTTCCCTTATACAGAGACCTGAAACACTTCTGTCAAATGTACGACACTGTCAGTAAGCTTCCCTTATACAGAGACCTGAAACACTTCTGTCAAATGTACGACACTGTCAGTAAGCTTCCCTTATACAGAGACCTGAAACACTTCTGTCGAATGTACGACACTGTTAGTAAGCTTCTCTTCTACAGAGACCTGAAACACTTCTGTCGAATGCACGACACTGTCAATAAGCTTCCCTTATACAGAGACCTGAAACACTTCTGTCAAATGTACGACACTTTCAGTAAGCTTCCCTTATACAGAGACCTGAAACACTTCTGTCAAATGTACGACACTGTCAGTAAGCTTCCCTTATACAGAGACCTAACACTTCTGTGAAATATACGACACTGTTAGTAAGCTTCTCTTCTACAGAGACCTGAAACACTTCTGTCAAATGTACGACACTGTCAGTAAGCTTCCCTTATACAGAGACCTGAAACACTTCTGTCAAATGTACGACACTGTCAGTAAGCTTCCCTTATACAGAGACCTGAAACACTTCTGTCAAATGTACGACACTGTCAATAAGCTTCCCTTATACAGAGACCTGAAACACTTTTGTCAAATGTACGACACTGTCAGTAAGCTTCCCTTATACAGAGACCTGAAACACTTCTGTCGAATGTACGACACTGTCAGTAAGCTTCCCTTATACAGAGACCTGAAACACTTCAGTCAAATGTACGACACTGTCAGTAAGCTTCCCTTATACAGAGACCTGAAACACTTCTGTCAAATGTACGACACTGTCAGTAAGCTTCTCTTATACAGAGACCTGAAACACTTTTGTCAAATGTACGACACTGTCAGTTAGCTTCCCTTATACAGAGACCTGAAACACTTTTGTCAAATGTACGACACTGTCAGTTAGCTTCCCTTATACAGAGACCTGAAACACTTCTGTCAAATGTACGACACTGTCAATAAGCTTCCCTTATACAGAGACCTGAAACACTTCTGTCAAATGTACGACACTGTCAGTAAGCTTCCCTTATACAGAGACCTGAAACACTTCTGTCAAATGTACGACACTGTCAGTAAGCTTCCCTTATACAGAGACCTGAAACACTTCTGTCAAATGTACGACACTGTCAGTAAGCTTCTCTTATACAGAGACCTGAAACACTTTTGTCAAATGTACGACACTGTCAGTTAGCTTCCCTTATACAGAGACCTGAAACACTTCTGTCAAATGTACGACTCTGTCAGTAAGCTTCCCTTATACAGAGACCTGAAACACTTCTGTCAAATGTACGACACTGTCAGTAAGCTTCCCTTATACAGAGACCTGAAACACTTCTGTCAAATGTACGACACTGTCAGTAAGCTTCCCTTATACAGAGACCTGAAACACTTCTGTCGAATGTACGACACTGTTAGTAAGCTTCTCTTCTACAGAGACCTGAAACACTTCTGTCGAATGCACGACACTGTCAATAAGCTTCCCTTATACAGAGACCTGAAACACTTCTGTCAAATGTACGACACTATCAGTAAGCTTCCCTTATATAGAGACCTGAAACACTTCTGCCAAATGTACGACACTGTCAATAAGCTTCCCTTATACAGAGACCTGAAACACTTTTGTCAAATGTACGACACTGTCAGTAAGCTTTCCTTATACAGAGACCTGAAACACTTCTGTCGAATGCACGACACTGTCAGTAAGCTTCTCTTATACAGAGACCTGAAACACTTCTGTCGAATGTACGAGACTTTCAGTAAGCTTCCCTTATATAGAGACCTGAAACACTTCTGTCAAATGTACGACACTGTCAATAAGCTTCCCTTATACAGAGACCTGAAACACTTTTGTCAAATGTACGACACTGTCAGTAAGCTTCCCTTATACAGAGACCTGAAACACTTCTGTCAAATGTACGACACTGTCAATAAGCTTCCCTTATACAGAGACCTGAAACACTTCTGTCAAATGTACGACACTGTCAGTAAGCTTCCCTTATACAGAGACCTGAAACACTTCTGTCAAATGTACGACTCTGTCAGTAAGCTTCCCTTATACAGAGACCTGAAACACTTCTGTCAAATGTACGACACTGTCAATAAGCTTCCCTTATTTGTACAGAGACCTGAAACACTTTTTTCAAATGTACGACACTGTCATTAAGCTTCCCTTATACAGAGACTTGAAACAATTCTGTCGAATGTACGACACTGTCAGTAAGCTTCTCTTATACAGAGACCTGAAACACTTCTGTCGAATGTACGACACTGTCAGTAAGCTTCCCTTATACAGAGACCTGAAACACTTCTGTCGAATGTACGACACTGTCAGTAAGCTTCCCTTATACAGAGACCTGAAACACTTCTGTCAAATGTACGACACTGTCAGTAAGCTTCCCTTATACAGAGACCTGAAACACTTCTGTCAAATGTACGACTCTGTCAGTAAGCTTCCCTTATACAGAGACCTGAAACACTTCTGTCAAATGTACGACACTGTCAATAAGCTTCCCTTATACAGAGACCTGAAACACTTTTTTCAAATGTACGACACTGTCATTAAGCTTCCCTTATACAGAGACCTGAAACACTTCTGTCGAATGTACGACACTGTCAGTAAGCTTCTCTTATACAGAGACCTGAAACACTTCTGTCGAATGTACGACACTGTCAGTAAGCTTCCCTTATACAGAGACCTGAAACACTTCTGTCAAATGTACGACACTGTCAATAAGCTTCCCTTATACAGAGACCTGAAACACTTCTGTCAAATGTACGACACTGTCAGTAAGCTTCCCTTATACAGAGACCTGAAACACTTCTGTCAAATGTACGACTCTGTCAGTAAGCTTCCCTTATACAGAGACCTGAAACACTTCTGTCAAATGTACGACACTGTCAATAAGCTTCCCTTTTACAGAGACCTGAAACACTTTTTTCAAATGTACGACACTGTCAGTAAGCTTCCCTTATACAGAGACCTGAAACACTTCTGTCGAATGTACGACACTGTAAGTAAGCTTCTCTTATACAGAGACCTGAAACACTTCTGTCGAATGTACGACACTGTCAGTAAGCTTCTCTTATACAGAGACCTGAAACACTTCCGTCGAATGTACGACACTGTCAGTAAGCTTCCCTTATACAGAGACCTGAAACACTTCTGTCAAATGTACGACTCTGTCAGTAAGCTTCCCTTATGTATACAGAGACCTGAAACACTTCTGTCGAATGTACGACACTGTCAGTAAGCTTCCCTTATACAGAGACCTGAAACACTTCTGTCGAATGTACGACACTGTCAGTAAGCTTCCCTTATACTTATATCCCTCATTGACAATGCTAGGTTTGTTCTTCATGCTTGACTATTTCATTAATTCCAGTCTACTCTGACGGCTTCTGTTAAAGATATTACATTATTTTCTTCAAATTTTTATTCATTTTGGCCCCCGGGTACATATTGTTTTTTCCTGAACGAGCCTCGCAGTGATAGTGGTTTTCTGAAAACTTTTAATGTTTTCTTGAGGTTTTTTTGGAGTTCGTTAGAAGCGTTGAATTAATTATTTTTTATAGATTTTTCTAAACGCATACGTTTTGTTTTTCTTGACAAGATTCAAGGATCGTTTTTACTATTAAATCATTAGATAGTTATTTAAGGGAACGAGAATCGATCAATATGTTTTCATCGTGATGAGTCTTCTGGATAGAGATGTCTATAGACTGCGGAATGATCAGCCCTACAGACGTTTCTCTCTCTCGACAGCGTTGAGGATCGGCATACAGGTTCAAAACAGTATAATTTAGAGTTCCACGACAAGACACCAGACAACTAGGAAAATTGAAGAGGAAAAAAACCAATATTGAAGATCAAGATCAATATTGAAGATTGTATGAATTGTCTTATGTTTTGTCACATCAGTATTGATGTATGAACAAATAAATAAATATCAATCAAAACAACTCAAAAAGCAGTATATATTATGCAAAACTCTTTTGTGATTTTTTAATGCAGAGCTTGGACGCAATCCGTGAGTTACACTCCATATTCTTCATTTCGAGAGACATCAAACCTGGTAACTTCGCCCCTGGAAGAAAAGCCAACAACCAACACAAGACAATTTTCATATTTGATTTTGGTCTCGCGAGAAAATTTGTTGACAGGGTTACTTTTATTTATTCTTGGAGCTTAATGCTCTTTCACATGATTGATCGTATAATCACCTATAACTTACGAGTACTGTAGTGTTACCTATAATATATAGTTGACCTTAACAAGCATGGTCACGAAATGTTTCAAGAGCTTGGAAATCAAATATAAACTGAATCAAATGTTTGGACAAAATTACAACTCGTAATCGGAAGACATTTTTTGCTTTTATCACTCTTTTTAATATTCGTAAGTTAATCCAAATATTGACATGTTTTTTTATACGAATTGACAAGCTCGGTCTCATCACAGACTGTAAAAATTAAGTCGTCACTGTGAAACTCTTTTCAACATCATCTTTCATGTTCTGTGCCTTTCTCTGTCTCTCTCTGTCTCTCTCTCTCTCTCTCTCTCTCTGTATTTTTCTCTCTCTCTCTCGCTCTTTGCTCTCTTTTTTAAAATTTATTTTGTCATTCCACAAAGAATGACACTTTGAATCATTTGATCCTTGTTAATGAAACTTTTATAATGATACCAGAGCTAATTAAATTTGCCTACCACCCAAAATGAAAACAACAGGCCTTCCATCGGCTGCCTGCTCGGGGAGAAGTCGGTTGGAGGGGAACGACGAGATACGGCTCCCTGCACGCGCACTCGAAAGAGGACCTCTCTTTGAGGGACGACTTGGAGAGCTGGCTGTACATGCTCATTGAGGTCACCAGAGGCTGTCTGCCATGGAAGCAGATCACCGACCGAGAACTTGTCAAGGCAGCTAAACTCAAAGTCAGAAAAGACTCACGTACAGTTTCTGGCTATTATGTAACATCCTTATATACCTGACTTTGAAAATACTTGGACCTGGCTAAAAATTGCTTATAACTGGCTTGAAACTTGTTTATAACTGGCTAAATTCATCCATAGCTTTAACTTCACTGTCAATTGATACTATTATGAACGCTAAAAAGAAAAATGAGTATTTTTGACGTTTACGACTATCTATCACATGAACTTGTCGAAGATTAGAAGAAAACCTGTTCTTTAAGCGGTGAGCTGAGAAGCGAGTTGGAGGTGTAAAGCACGAAAGGAGAATTTATTCGTTCGCTTAATATGTGATAGATATGAAGCGATATAACTAATACAATTAGAAACATTTATCACGTGTTTGATTAAAACGAGCGAAAACGATGAAAGTATAGAAATAAGAATGTAGAATATGTATTGAACGATACGGTCTCACGATGTCCAAGTCTTGCAAGAGACCGAGCGCAGCCATGCTTATTAGTGGAGGAAGAAGAGTGGGAGTAGAGAATCAACCGCGTTTTGCCGCTCAGCATGAGAGCCGAGTTTGCGACTTGAGAGCTTTCAGACTAATAATCTAGTGCTCTACCAATTAGCCAGAATAAGAGGCAACGACTATTAAGACTTGTTCGTCTCTTATTATTATAAGTTTCGCGCTAGAACAATCGGAATTTTTTTATAATTTCAACAGTTCAATGGTCTTATGTTAGCTTATATCGAATTCAGAACCCATTCTGAAATCATTCTGAAACATAGATTCTCGGGTACAAAGACCGATAGGTTGACCCAAGCTCAGATTGTGAGACACTACAAAACAAGACATGGCAACAATCGGGCTGAGAGCCGAAGCTGCCTCGAATTATTTGATGGGGGAGTACTGTCTAAAGAACGGAATAACGCTAGAGAGAAGACAAATAATGGTCGTATGTGTGCGACTCTGTTCCAGATGCGCATTCAATCTCCGCAGTCCATTCTGACCGACTGTCCCCCTTGCTACTCTGTGATTCTGCATCACATCGACTCCCTAGCCTTCGAAGACTTCCCTGACTATAACTTTTGCGCTCGCCTACTTTACCAGGTACTTTTATAGTTGACCAACTTGTAAGAAAACAGAGAAAAACGGCTGATTATTTGTGTCAAGGGCCTCATGTGAAGAGAAGTAAATTAGAGGCGAATGGCAGAGAAATGATTGGGCATCATGAAAGCCGAGTCGCAAAGCGTAGACAGGCTTTACCAATCTGAATATATATATACTCCGAATGTATATATACTCATAAAGATCCGTTCATGACTCACTTTGATTCAAGTGGGAGCTGTGGGTGGACCAAGGCTTCGGATGAACATTTAAGAAGTACGCTTGAGTTACTGATCAAAATATCACACTAACAAAAACTAGCCCACTTGAAGGGAACGGACTTGGCCATCTCATAATAACTGAGTGATGGTGGGGGCACGTTACAAGCAACACATTGCTAGTACTACTATCTTTATGTAAGGGATTCAGGCTTTTTGTGCATTAACTGGAATTTAGATGCATACATACCTAAAAGTACTCTGACAAGAGTTATATTTTAACGGTGCAGATCATTGCAGGAATTGAAGTTCATAGTGATTGCTTCAGTAGATACTTTATGACTCATTATGCTTGTGTAAAGTTTATGACTTCGAAAGACATCACTGAAGGTCAGAAAGTAGAATATCGACCATCTTAAAGGGTAAAAAGGGGAAGTGAAAAGGGAAACGTTTTAGGTATGCAAGGAGAACAGTATTGAAATGGAGGACAAGTGGGATTGGGAGGAAGAAGAAATGAACACCGGCCGGGAGCGACTCAGCCACAGCGATTCTTCCAAGGAAGACTCCATATCCGTTCAGTCCTCTTTCTCCTCCAAGAAAGACTCCCTTTTGTTTCTCTTCTTATGTCTCCTAGCATTTTGATTTACTCTCTATTTTCCTCTATATCACCTCTAGAAGAACCAAAAAAATCCTGTTTTGCAGATGGTGCTATGATCGACGATTCTGGTGACGAGAAAGAGGATACATACGATCTGTAACTCAGAAACAAAAGATATTGAAAACTGACATTCGATGAGATGCAAAAAAAATCATGGGAAAAATTGAACTTCCCCTTTTCCACTTTCCCTTATTCGATTAGTCATCTCGGACCATTCACTACCATGAGTCTACAGATGAACTAGTTCAGCATGTTCCCATCACAATGCCCTCTCAATAAAAAAGTCTGCTGATGATCGGCCATTCCACAGATTTTTTTCTAGATGAATCCTTTCAAAGCAGATGAATGCAAAAAACATTTTCGTCCCCTTATTCTTCATTGGTTGACAAACACCCCGACGATTCACGTTTTCCGACAACTTTATTTTAATTTTGTACTCTATCGGGGATCGCGAACACCAATTTTGTCTGTAAAAACAAGTCGATAGAAAGGTAGCGAAAGAAATATTCAAAAAAACTTAGGGTTGAGACAGAGAGAGAGAAAAAGAGTTATGGAGCGTTAAAATTCAACTTTTCACTTTGCTAAGTGATTTTCTGCTCGGGATTTTTTTTTGAACGCTCCAATGTCTCACCACGAATTACCTTGAGAAGAAAAATGGACTACGGTATTACTTTTATAATAACCTTAACTGTTGGACGTAATCCAAGAATTTAACAGAAAAATCGTCGCTTTATCTTAGAATGCATATTTTCGTTTTTCTATCTGTCATTTATATATTTTATCTACATCTTTCGATGCAATAAGGCACAAATTCAATTACAATTGAAAATGAGTAATGAATAGATCAGCTAAACAATTGTCAAATACGATAACAAAAGCGATACATCAATTTGACTTTAATATAGCGAATTAAACGGGAAAAAAAACAAAAACAAACAAAACTATATAAGTAGAACAAATTGAACGACAAAAAAATAAATTAAATAAATTAGTTCTGAATTCATGACGAGAGAAGAGTAGATAGAACACCACTTTTTAATTGGGATTTAAAATATTTCAGGTTCATACTATTAATCAAGTTTCGAGGTAGTTTGCTGAAAAGGCGGGATATTCGCATTCCATAAGAGTTGTTTCTAGCTGTATTCTTGCTACCCTGAACTAATAAGCCATTTATATTAGTTCGCGTTGGAATAGTCTCTTTGAAAAATCGCTTTTTATCTATTATCGACAGTCCATGGAAGATCTTGAAACCCATAACTAAGTCAGAAAATATCCTCCTCTTGGAGAGAGAAACGAATCCAAGGCGGGCAAGTCGATTGGGGTAAGAAGGAAGAGACCTCGTATTAACTTCATTTGCGAAACATCGATGATAAACTATGCGAGTGAATTTCCTTAAAACTTTCTCTATATCATCACAATCTCTTCCATAGTATGGATTCCATATATTCGAAGCATAGTCCAAGTGCGGCATTACATAAGTTTTAAAGCACTTGACCAGTATACCAGGATCATTAACAGTTACCACACGGAGCATAGCATACATTGCTTTGGATGCCTTTTTAACTCGGTCTGCTACAGCCTCTTTCCTACGCAAAGAAGAAACTATTTGTATGCCCAGGTCACGTATCTGAGATACACATGAAATGGAAACATTATTTATACTGTATGAGGAATATAAAGATCGACCTCCAATGTGAATATGGAGAGACTTGGATGGAGAAAGAGATAGTTGGTTAACTAAACACCAATCGAATACGGAATCTAATGCTGATTGCAGCTCGTTCGCCGTATGAGTTCTTATCATAAGAAACATAAATCTTGAGATCGTCTGCGTATGCTTGATAACGAATATTAGGAAAGTTCTCTAGTACCTCATTTATATCGGATATATACAGAGTAAAAAGAAGTGGCCCCAGGACAGACCCTTGGGGCACACCCGATGTGGCATTCATTGGATCAGAAGTGACATCACCCATACGCACAGAGAAAGATCTATTTGTTAAAAAAGACTCAAGTCAAGAAAGGAGTGGGTCAGTAATTCCATAATGTGTGCATTTAGACAAAAGCTTACTTATACTAATGGTGTCAAATGCACGAGAGAAATCAAGGTAGATGACATCCGTTGAAAGACCTTTGGCTAACGAAGAGGTCCAATCATCTTCACATATTAATAAATTCGTTACTGTGGACGCTCCACGCCTAAACCCATGTTGATTGATAGGTATAAGAGAGTGCTCGGATAGATGATTGATTATGAAAGCTCTAACAAGTCGCTCCATCGTTTTAGAACAGGGAGAAAGGATAGAAATCGGACGACAGGAGGACACCAAGTGAGATTCCTTGCCCGGTTTCAGAATAGGGGTCACCAGAGAATGTTTCCAGTAAGACTGTATTTGACCGCAGATAATACAATAGTTGAAAATATGGGAAAGAGGAAGTGCAAGAGACTTGGCACATTTCTTGAGGACAATCTGAGGGATACCATCTGAACCTTTGCTACCCGTTGGTTTAAGCTTCGAGAGGCTTTTAAGAACAGAAGAGGGGAGAAAAATAGGAAAGGGGCTCATAGTAGGGGCCGCTTCAGTTTGCAATGCGATACGTTGGTTATCATCCTTAGTATAATGAGAAGCGAATTCGGTAGAGAGCAGAGAACATTTAAGTTTATTTTTCAATACTATATCCCCTGTAGTATTCAATAGATATCGAGGAGGCACAGGTTTAGGCCGAGTGAGGGATGAGATATGTCGGAACAAGTCCCGAGAGCGAGACAATTTCTTCTTCTCACAATGCCTAGTCCATTTCATTATCTGCTTCAGTAGATCTTTACTAGCTTTCTCGTAAAGAGAACGGGTATTAGGATCGTCAATATTGTGAAACAGAGAGTTACGATATTTAATTATTCTCTGAATATGGCGAGGATAAGTGGCCGTGAGGGTTCGAGGTCTACGAATTGGAACGAATTCAGAAATAGCGTATTCAATAACGGCGAGGAAACGGCCGTACAGATCGTCAATCGAGAGGAAGTTATCAAATTCGGCTTCCCAGTTAACTGAATTTAAGGATTTATTAAGTTCATCGTAGTCAGTTCTTGAATAGTCGAGAACTGGTTCGGCTAAAAGCGAGTCGGTCACAATTGAAAGGCAGCAAGCGATCCCTAAATGATCAGAGGAGGGGAAGGAGGGAACAATTCTACAATTAGACAATAGCGAGGGCAGAGAAGTTAGTAGCCAATCAATGCAACGATTAAGACGTGTTGGTTCACGGCAGAATTGGGTCAAATCAAAGAGAGTAATCATGTCTACTAACAATCGATCGGGTGAAGAACAAGGAGGAGAGAGAGTGTCACAATTGAAATCACCAGTCACAACTACAGGATAGGAAGTGGAAGAAAGAATATCGGATAAAGAATCACAAAAAAGTCTGGTCTCTTCATTGGTGTAGGACGGGGGACGATAGCATACAACCAGACGTATGTAAACAGTGGTAGAAAGTAAGTCTATATAAACAATTTCCGAAGGAGAGCATAAAGAACTAGGCTTCAAGAACGTTAAGTGATCTCTCAATACAAGGGCAACTCCTCCGCCACGAGAATTACGATCAGCTCGGATTATTACGTAAGGAAGAGGACCAATTATCTCTGAATCAGCTATACGCGAACTCAGCCAAGTCTCAGTGACAGCAACTATATCAGGTTGTTCTTTTTCTAGATAAAGACGAAATGGAACTAATTTATTATAGAGAGAACGCATGTTAAAATATGCAAAGCTTAGCTGAATGTCGAGCGGTGACGGTGAAGAAACGGGCGGACCATCATATAGCTAGCGTCTTGAGGTGATGTTTCTGCTGCTGACCTCTGAGAATCTTTGCGGCTGAGAGGAGTTCCGAGGATTCGATGACGAAGGCGAAGAATTCGTTGCGGATGTATGATCGTTTTGGTGGGACTGGGCATGGAAGGGCTGGGTGTGACGGATAGGAACAAGTGTGGTACCCACAACTCTCCATTTTCTCTCTTCTTGATTCAAATTTCGAGCCAACAACTTGACCTCCTTCTCAAGCTGCAAGCCTTCTCTGGTTAGATCTTCGCGTATGTACGCGTGAGGGAAGGAAGCAAGGCAGCTTGGACGTCGTCTTCGGATGAGCTTTAGAGTCTCAAAACGAAGATCTTCTGAGCCTAGGAAAATCTTCAAGATTCGGCGTCGATTCTCGATTCTCCCTAGGCGCATGAATTGAGCGGTAGAGATTTCGGGAAATCCGAGTTCTTGGGAGAGTGAACGCAAGAACTGCCGGTCCGCTGCATTCGTGGCCGCCTCGGTTTCTTCTTCTGGAAGGCCGACGACGACCAAATTCTCCGCTTTTTCCTTCAGTATGACGCGGTCATCTGTTAGAGCTTTCCTAGCAGCTTCATACGCTAGCATTTGGGGAGGTAGATTTTGAGAAAGAAGGGATTGACGGTTATGAGGATGGGCAGTTGCGATCGATTGAGTGGAAGACATTAACTGAGCTAAAGTCTTCTCAATTCTCTCGAGGCTTCCCTCCAACTTGGTCATTCTTTCCATTAAATTAGTCACATCTGCATTCTTCTGCTGAGACTCACCTTGGACGACCGGAATGCTCATCCTTTCGAATTTTTCCACGGCGGCCTCCAGTTTTTCCATCTTTTCAGCCAGACTTCTCATTTCTTCATTTTTCTTCAGGCAGTCGAAACATCCGGCTGTTTTCTTGACTCTGCGCTTTGGAGTGGGCATAACAGCGGGATATCGATTGGCTTAGAGAGCTTTTAATGGGTCACCTTCCTCTATGGGAACTAAGCGAGGGAATGGGAACTAAGCGAGGGAATGATTTCTCTTGCTTTCGAAGGTTTAACGTCGCACGCGAAGGGTTATATAGGGATGATAAGTTTTTGAATTACAAACTTAACTCGTAATTACAAACTACACAAACTTAACTCGTAGTTTTTTGATGTAAAATTTTTTTTTAACGTAAAAATAATATTTTTACTAATTTTACAACAAAAAAAATTTTTTCAAGAATGCTCAAAATGATCATCTATGAAAAAATTTCTCGAAACCGTAGCGTTTATATATTTATATATAGACAATTTGGTACTTGTCCAGATCGACGTATACTCCACTACTTTTCTCCTTCGGGGGGCGGAGTCACGGATTTATGACTAATTTTTTAATACGGTCTTGTTAGCGTAAACTATTACTAAGCCTAAGCGTATTTTAATGAAAAATAACGGAGAGGGATTAGAAAGAGAGGAAAATAAGAAAGAACAGTAGCAACATCCTGCAGCAAAATTCTTGGATTACGTCCAACAGTTAAGGTTATTAAAAAAGTAATACCGTAGTCCATTTTTCTTCTCAAGGTAATTCGTGGTGAGACATTGGAGCGTTCAAAAAAAATCTCGAGCAGAAAATCACTTAGCAAAGTGAAAAGTTGAATTTTAACGCTCCATTAGATAAATAGAGAGAGAATGAGAGATAGAAAGAGAGAGAGAGAGAGAGAGAGAGAGAGAGAGAGAGACAGAGAGAGAGAGAGAGAGAGAGGAGAGAATAGTGGTGTGGGAAGAGGAAGGAGACAGCCTTCTTCATTTTCTAGAAACTTGCCAACTCTGAACGGTTGTCCAGTTGCGTTGGGAGAATGAGTAATAAAGAAGAGGTTCCTCTGATCGGTCTGGAAGGCCCATCAAACATACACTACGTGGACGCTCGCAACTTCGCTGCTTGCTCTTCTTTCGTGCAGCGAACTCTGCAACAGCAGCCCTTTGCTGCCAAGACTGTCATTTTGCAGCTGAAGAAGTTCGATGATGCGACGATACGGGTGCTCGCGGATTTTATAGACAACCAGAAGGTTTATCACGATTCAATTCATCATTTTTTCCTTGATTCTTTCTCCTAAGCTGGAGTCATTATGTGATAAAGTTTTCTTTAAATGTGTATTTTGTGGTGTAACTGGTAAAGTGCTGGCACTATTGTTGAGAGAAAGATAGTTGGCTGGGTTCGATCCAGCTTCTTTGAATAGCTTTTGTCCGTGCGGTACTTCATTCATATGTTATTACAGTTGACCACAACCCTATCATTCTTCTCATTCTCTGAAATTTTGGTGCTCGCTGACATGTTGGAAATGGCAGATTTGCAGCAGCAAATGGAAAAGGTTTTATTGTATCAAAGAGATAAATAATCACGTTCATAAATCATAAAAAATCACGTTTACTTTTAGTATATTTCCTAAACAATGTCATTCGATCTCATATAATATATGTATGAAGCTATCGAAAAGATCAACCTTGCGTCTTTGGTAGTGTACTGGTAAATTGCTTGCTCCCAGTAAGAAAATGACTAGATTTCACGCAGCCCTAATTTATTTTTCGTCCGAACAATTCATTAAACTTGGATTTTCTGTTGCTGTTGTCGCGTGCGGAGTTAAACGAATTATCAACATGGCTTAATTTGAAGTCTTGGTAAATAGTCTTGACCCTCTTAAACTTTCAAGTCTCTGTCCGATCTCTGCCATTCACCCATTGCTCGCTTCTCATTGTTCTAGGTTACTGCTTCAAAGAGCGGTTCTTTCGTCGAAGTTGAGGTGACCTACGGCTGGCTCTAGATGTCAAAACAGTGAATGAGAGCGACCGGTGAAATTTTTCATGTTCAGTTTCTGCTATCTCTTGCAATGTCGTCCGTGGCAGCACTGCATCAGGTGGTTTTTTTCTCTTCTATATGTATGTACAAAATAATGCAAACACTTTCTTACTGATGCGTTGAACTTTTTTGACGCATGCGAGTCCATTTTGGATTAATCCATTCTCAGTGAAAATTAGCGTGGAAGAGTCGATGTAAACTCATTCGTGAAAAACAACAAAACTGCTTTCAAACTTGTATTCTGCATGGTGTGCATTTAGAGCGAAAAAAAGAATGTTTATAAAGCTAGAAAATAGATCAAAAGGTCAAAGCCGGAGTGGGAAGCAGATATAGCTTACAAAAAATTCAAAATTGAGTGCTTGTTGATTATTGGCGTATCTCCGGTATCTGCTTCACTACACTCAAAAATATTATCTGAATCTTCCCTACATTTCCGTCAACTCACTCGGTTCCCAAACTTCCCCGAGATACCTTTTCATGTAATCGTCCAGATTATTGGAAGGTCGGTTTATCGTTTTGAGTGAGATGTATTATCAGAAACCGGAAAAACTCGTGATCAACAAACATTGGTTCATTGCTCTTTGACGCTTTTTTACACAATTGCAAGGTCTACTAGATAATCTATTCTTTCACATGAAACGAGTGGTTGCATAACGCTGAATCAATAAATTTTAAACATGTGAGGGAAAAAATTAACGAATTCATTCGAAAAAGTTTTTGCGAATGTTCTTGTCAAACTTAAAACAGATGTCTTGATAAAACTTGTTCTCACGCTTGAACCCATACATTTCTTTGATTCGTTCATTCTCTGAATCAGTCAAAGATGAGGCACATCTAACTTGCAGATGTGATTTGGCTGTCAAGAGTGAGATGGAAGTCGCAGACAGCATCCTCTTGTGGTTGAGCTGCCAGGAGAAGTGCGAGTATGACCTCTCACCAGGTCTCTTTACTCACTTCCGACATCACCTTTTGCCTTCAAACAACCGGGACTTCGTCCTCGAGAGAGCAAGAGCTTTGCGTCTTCCATGCAAGGTTCTTTTTCGTTCACCCTCTTTTTAAAATTTGAGCAAGTTTAAAACTAATTGGCTCTCGCCAAAGGGTACTTAGAGAAGTATAGTGTATACTCGGTATGCTAAAGCAAAGTAATCGTCTGGACAAGGTCTTTGATTTCACGGTGAAATTGTGATAAGAACTTTTTTCTCAAGCTTATTCGCTCTTAACGGCTGTTATAATCTTAACCAGGCATCACTGCCGTGGAAATGTTTTCAACCCAGCATTAAAAGAATTATTTTTGTTAACCTTTAGGTTGTAATGGATACGTTTTTATACCTTGTTTTTTTTCTGATTTTTGCGTCGCCTATTTTATTACAATAACTCTTATCAGGAGATGAGATGTATATCACGGGCTCTCTCAAAGCTCAACGACAACAACAAGCGGTTGTGTATGGTGCAGTCTCATAATTACGTCAGGTACGATCTTTACAATCACATGTATAATATGAGCTCCCATTCTCTCAGGATTATTCTACCTTTCAAACTACCAAGTGGTCATTCCACTTGTGTATCAAGATGTATAGATACTTGGAATTCTCTACCATCTGAAATGGTATCTCTCACTTCTTCTGATGCCTTCAAGTCCTCAGTTTTGCTTTTACCACTCGAAATCATTGTTCCGAGCTCAAAGCTGCGTCTCTCCTAATTTTTTCCCTAAGAATCAATTTTACCTGTGATATCATATTTCTGTTACCTTGACTCATTTTTATATCCTTTTTTTGTATATTTTTTATCTCAGTTACAAACTAGAATTACTGTGAAATTTTGCGATTTATTTTCTGTGAAATCAACCCGATTATATTCTCACATGCTTGCCTTTTCGCAAATGCGATAACATCCTCTGTGTGATTATGTATACATGGAATAAATGAATGAATGTACTTTGGAACTCACAGTAGTCAGCTCTTGAGTCAAAAAACTAGTCAGCTCTTGAGCTCAAAGGAACTCACAGTACTAGTCAGCTCTTGAGCTCAAAGGATCATAGGAATTTCCAAAGACCTCGTTTTCCAATTAAAAAGTAATCGATTCTTTCAAGATGCGGCAAGGTCATTGATGCTTCACTACTGAAGACCAAGCCCGAATTAACCATTGTTCGTTTTCCAGAATTTTTTTTGACAGTAGAGAATATATGATTTTTTTAAAACTTCGAATAACATCTGAAGTTTGTTAAAGAGTGAAGATTAATAAAAAAATTATGGGGACTAAGGAAGAGTGGCAAGGCGCTGAAGAGTATTGGTTGATTTTGAAGACATAATTACGAAAAGTTTCCGAGATCATAGTAGAAATTTAAGATGAGTAGAATTGTGAAAATAGACGAGTAAGAGGCATCATGGAATGAAAGTCGAGAAAGCGACCGATTTTTAAGCTATGAAAAAATGAATAGTGAGAGGGTAACGACTTCTCACATCCGAAGTTTCGCACATATTTCTTATAGCTGTAATTATGTGATTATTTGACTGGTTATCCCATACGGTCTCGTACTAAGTCGTAAGTCCTCATTAGCGTAAACTTAACTATGTGATTATTTGACTAAGCAGAGATTTCAGAGTAAAAATTGCAATTTCGCAAAATTCGGTCGGTAAAATTTCGTGGTGCGAATGTCCTCTTACCTAATGAAAGACCTTTTCTTCCAGGACTTTGAGTCATGTTCGATGAAGACTCAAGTTTAGCAATCTACAAGTATAAAACTTCAAAACCCTCAAATGAAAACCATGTTTCAATGTTTTTGCATCAGAAAATTTGTGGCTACGCTCACAGACATCTCTTCATTGTAATACTGTTTTGTTTCTCAACTGCATGGATATCTTGGGCCAGGGCCCGTATGTAGAGTCATGGACAAAGTTATATGGTAAATCAAAGTCTACAAAACAGTGTGATAAACAAGAGAAAAATAATCGAGCTTATTGCATTCATTCGAGTCTCTCGTCTTGTTCTCTCCTCCAACTCACTATTTTGTGGGCGATATTTTATCCTATATTTTGATACACGACTCTGCATACGGGCCCAGCAGTACTCATCCAGGTTTAAGAGTTGTTAGCCTCTTCAGCAGTGAACAGCTCCTTATCCAAAGAGCCTTTCCTCGAGTGAGAGTCCTCGTGTATTCAGAGCACACACTTTTTCAGCCCAAACGATCGAATAAAAGCTGTAATCCGCTTAGCGATGCGTGTTTTTAAGGGGATGAAATTTTTGAAGTCCGAATGTCATTATTATAACAGAATGTAATACGTATGCAATGGCAACTGGAAAGACACAGGAAAGAAGTATATGAAAATCAAAGGGCACTTTTTGACTTTGCTGGTCTGAAGAAAATAAAAACGCGGACCAATGAACGGAGAGGGAGTATCTCTCATTTTCCTTTCTCACCCCTCTCTCTCTGACCATATCACTGTGTCACGATTACAATCTCTCGCCGCAGAGAGACAGCTGCCTGCGTGATTGATAATTGATTTTGCCTGTCTCTCTTTTTCTTTGCGAGCACAGTGCATAATTAGACTCCTTTTTTGCATTGAAAACGCTTAGGCTTAGGAAAAGTTTACGCTAACGAGGCCGTACGGCTTAGGCGAACGAGACCGTATCAAGAAAATGCCACTCTCATCTGACTTGATTGATGATTGTGTGATTGCTTATCTAGGTCAAATCTCTCTTTTTCTCTGCGAGAAGAACGAGGACGTTCTCCTCTTTTCTTCAGACCATCGAAGTCAAAAAGTACCAATGAAAGTTTTAAACTTTCTTTTCTTCAAGTTTAGAAGTAAAAGACAACATAGTGATTAGTGCAGCTTGTACTCCAGGAAACCATGCACTTTTTCTGCGCATGTATTTCTGGTCACTCTTGATCTCCTATTGTACTTCAAAGGAGCGAGGGATTCATGGTGAAGATAT